>OZ002734.1:19088500-19310143 GCA_963924305.1 Polygonum maritimum | reverse complement strand
TGGGCAACTCGGTCCGATTCTCTTCTCTTGTCCTTGGCACTTGTGGCTCGGGCAAACTTCTTCCACTTCTCAAACCTATGGCTCGAACTTCGTTTTGTTGTTGTGGGGCACGCGGATTCTCCTCGGGTCGGCCCGGGAGTCTCCCTTCCTCTCTTGGAAGTTGATTCGCCATGTGAACAAATTGATTGTCCACTTGCCTTCTCCAAACACCAAACTCCTTGAATTGGGCACCCATTTCATCAACTCTTCTTTCCACATTGGTGAATTGATTCTTCAAGTCCTTGAACTCTCCTCTCATTTCTTGCGCCCATTATGGAGTTTGCTCATAGAACCCCGGAGGTTGGTATGGCGGTGGTTGGGCCTGATCGGTCCGGGAATCGGAGGGTCTCACAATTTAAATTTTAAAACGAACCTCACTTGTAGTAAAGAGGTAGAGTGTCGAACACACGGGAGTTCGTGCGTCGAGAGTACCCGAAAAGACTAAAAAGAGGAGAAAATAAAGACAAACGAAGGAAACAAGCGAGATCTCCTCGGACCGACACTGGGTCACTTCGGTCCGAGGGTAGGATCGAGGTTGAGGTTGCACGGGACCGACGTAGAGCAAGTTCGGGCCCGATGTTTTGGGTAACTCGGTCTTAGCAATTAGTAGATCGATCTTGGGTTTTTGGGTTCCTCCCCCAACTAGACTTGGATATTCCACCTCAATTCAGCCAATAAGTGTTTGATTCTAATGAGATCGAGGTTGCTCGCCTCAAATCCCTCCAATCTACACCTCGACCCAAGGGAGCTTTCACTCACCTTCGATGCTAGAGACTTGTTATGGGATAGAGACCACTTTCGCTTACTCTTACCAAACACAAGCTCTAGATCCCTTGCTTTCACAAGAGAATTGAAGCTCAATGTAGAGAGGATTCACAAATCAAGCACTCAAGGCTATGGAATTGGGGTTTTCTACCCAAATCTAGCTAGGGTATTCCCCCATAGCCCAAGACTATGGAATCTACTCCATGTGGTAAGAGAAAAGCATAAACAAAATGGAAATCAAGCAAATCTCAATCAACATCATCCAATCAAACTCCAATTTAATTCAAACTCAAAGATGTCTACAAAATCCAAGTTCAAATCTACTTGATCTAAGCAAAATAAGGTATAAAACTCACAAATCCTCCTCTCTTCTCCAACGACCTCTCCTTCTCTTCCTTCTTCCTTCTTCTCCTTGCTCTCCAAGTCTTCCTTGAGCCTTTGAGAGTGAAATTGGGTTTGATGTGTGTGTCCCACTCGTCCCCCTCACACTCCACACCTTGATTTGATCACTAATCACCTCTCTTAACCTTCCTCTTGGATTGGGGACCAAGGAATCCCAATTTAGAAAGGGGCAAATGTGGAAAGTTGCTAAAAATATGCCTTGGGGAACAATCCTCACATGCGCCGTTTTGGACCAACACGGATCGACATCGGGCCCGACGTTGGGAACGTCGGTCCTGGCTCTGGTTGCTCGATCTCGGGCCCGACATGGTGGAACTCGATCCAGGGCCTCGATCCTTGCCTTCTTCCTTGGTTTCCTTTGGTTCCACTTCATTCTTAGCTTGGCTCTTGCACTCCTTGACTTGGCTCCTTCCTTAGCTCCTCGAAATGGTCCTCTTTCTTGCCATTTTACCTACAAAAACAAACAAACTCGCATAGTTTCCGACTCTTGAAGAAAACCGGGAACTAAGCTAAAAAGGAAAAGAAACTACAAAGAAGAGAATGAAAAACACATATTTACAAGGGAAATTAACCACTAAAACACCACCAAAATGAGAGACATCAGAATACCCCATACTTAAACTTGCTTGTCCTCAAGCAATAACAAAGTAAGCAAGACCGAAGCACAATCTTCAAGTAAAGCCTCATATGAAAAACTCAAGTAAGCACAAGTGATAGACATGCTAGCAAGATTATATCATCACACATGATCAAGCGTTCAAGGAATAAAGTCTAATGCAACCAAGCCTCACTTTAGGGATATAGAAATGTGTATCACTCATCATGTGTTTAGGCTTGAAAACGAACACTCAAACTCAACAATCATGCAAGTAAAGGCTTTACCATTGAAGCTAATATCAGCAATTCCTCCACCTAGAGATGCCTATTACAATGCACACAAAGAATATGAACTTGGCTCAATGGAGGTCCTCAAAGAGGTTCCATTCGGCCGGGTTGTAATGGGGCTTTTGGTATTTCTCAAGGTGGGAATCATTTTTGGTCTTGTGGTGCTTACAATGGGGATTGAACTTTCTAGTCTCTCACCAACTCACCAAATTATTCCACTTTCAACTTCACACTCCCAAAAGACTTTGATCTTCTTTTTTTTTCTTTCAACCCACACTTTTCACTAAACTTTCCACTTCATCTTTTCACTTCATCTTTTCACTAAACTTTTTGTTGGATTTTTCACACTTTTGCACTAGGATCGACTTGCACTATATGTCGGGCCCGATGTGCACTTTAACTCGGTCGGTGCCCTTTTTCTACATTTAAGCACTTTGCTTTCAATCCACTATTTTTCCAAATTTTCTTTCCTTTCTTTCACACCAAAGATGCACTACCCACTTGGTTTATAACTCCATTCTTGCCCTTCACCAAAGAGAATCTCAACTCTCCAAATATTCCTCCAAACCTCTCACTAAAGTCCAATCCCATAAGGGTCAAGTCATATAGGCTAGGAATCATATTTTTGAGGAGTTTCAAACAAAGGTCTAAGGTTAAAACGGGGCTACAAACAACGGTTTATCTTCAAGGTAGGATATGGAACATTTTGTGACTAAATGAAATAAAGTTCAAATCAATGTGACAATGCATAGAACAATTCTCATGACGGTCTTGGAAAATAGATAAACACCTCAATAGCAAGTTTTACTAAGCATGCATGAGCTAATTCACACAAGAAAATGAGGGATATGCAATAATGAACAAACATCCCTAAAATGGCCAAAAATCATCTCACAAGGTTCACTCAAGCTAAGTTGCATCAAAACCTCATCGTAAAACTCATGTGCTCAATAAAAACATGCAAGACATCATATCACATTAAAAGCAACATCCATTTAGAGGCTAAACTATCCAAAAATATGCAAAGGACTTTACATGCTCACATCATCATTAGCCTTCATATGGACATCTAAGATGGGAATTCCTAGTCCAAAAACAAAATCTTTTTGACATTTTTAACCGAAATTTTTCACATTTTTAGGAGATTTTTTCGAAAATTTTTCTCAAACAAAAACAAGCTCAAACAAACTCATCCATACATGCCATAAAATCAATCATCATTCTCATACATCTCATGCCACAATCCAAAATGAAACATCCCTTAAACAAAAACAAACAACCTACACATGGAACTAATAAGCAACTAACCCACCCCATACTTAAAATTTTGATGTCCTCATCAAAAGAAACCAAAACTCAAAAGTAAAGAGAAGAGTAAAGAAAGCTCACAATTCCTTATTCTTGCATGGCATGATGAGGCTTAATTTGGAGGGTGGCCACGGCGTTGTCTCCTTTGGAGCCGGGCGTGCCGCTCTCGCTCGTACACTCGATCGTTGAAGGGATCTTGGCTTGGCGGTTGTAGTGGTGGCGCGGGAGGTGTCCATTGGTCTTCACGGGATGAGAAATTCCCGGACATCCACTCGTTGAAACTTGCTTGCATGGACCACCTTTGATCCTCGGCTGCCCTCAAGTCCTCCACCTCACGTCTCGTGTAGGCGAGGTTGCGGTTCACCTCATCAAATCGCACTTGGAAGTTCTCTTGGTGTTGGAAAAGTTGTTGTTGTTGTTGGAAGTTGAGTTGGTGCGCTTCTTGGAGCATTGATTGTTGTTGAAGTTGGAGATGCGACAATTGGTTCGCCAAGAAATTCATGTCCACCGATTGGTTAGGCTCGGGGAACACCATTCCGGGCCCAAACCATTGGGCATACCCCTCATATCCTCTGTAGCTAGGTGGTGCTTGATGTGCTCCACTTCCCTCACCCCTCTCGAAGTGGCTAGGGACCGGATCGGGCAAGAACACGTCGGACCGACGTTGATGGACATCGGGCCCGACTTGTGTAGCACCTCGGTCCAAGAGAGTTGGGGCTTGGTCGGTGAGCAAATGTTGGTATCCACCTTCTTCTTCTTCTTCTTCACCTCCCGACGCGTCCACCTCCATGTCATCCCTCCTCACAAACTCATAACGGTTGGGCTCTTCCTCTTCGGTGTCCGGGGAAGCTTGAGGTGTAGTGAAACGGATGTGTTGTGCCCGTCTCCTAACCTCGAGTGTCCCCTCCGGCTCTCCATAAGGATTGACATTCCCCGCCCACACTTGGTACCAATTGTAGTAACAAGTGAGGTCGAAGAGTCGAGGCTCCAAGGGAACGTGCACATTGTTGAAGTTGGAGTGCAGAGCTAGGTAAGTAGAGGCGCCGGTCACTAGCTTCTCCTTGATAATGTTTGCCTTCTTGAAGTATTTGAGGTCCATGAACTCCACACCATTTGGGGCCGGTGTGTAGGTAGACAAGTCCACCTCAAGACGGTGAGCTAGCCGGGCAATCATGCCTCCGAAATAGATCCATGAAGAACTTTGAAAGTCCCTCACCATCTTCACCCACTCCCAAGTAAGGTTCATCGGCTTCTCGTTCTCAAACAACATCTCGTAGAGAATCATGGCCTCCTCCTTCATTGGTTTGCTCAACTCATGCCTTGCAAAGATGGAACAACCCAAGGCTCGGATCATGACTCGGAAGAGTGGGCTTGCAATCTCATTCGTCGATGCTCCTTTCCTCATCTCGCTCTTCCCGGCCAAAAACTTCCAAAGGTAATCGACCTTTTCATTGTCAACATAAGCCTCCTCTCTCGTAAACGGGAACCCGAAGTAGGTAGCCAAGTTCCGGAGAGAGAGTTCTTGCAACTCGTTGCCCATTTGGAAGGAAATCATGCCTTCACTCTCGGGTCCCTCATATGTGCACTTGAATGTCGCCATGAACTCGGACGTCAAGGCGGGGTAGTGAGTGTTGTTCCACCTTAGCAACACATTGAGCCCAATGTTGGCATAGCACCGAGTAAGAGCTTCCTCCATGCACATCTTTCGAATGGACTCCCAATCCAACCACCGGGTGTGGTGAGATAGTCCCATAAGACGCTCATACTCTCTAGCATCATCCTCATCCTCAATACTTACATCATCCATCCGTTGGACTCTCTTGGAAGATTTCTTGGATTTCTTGGTGGCTTTCTCCATCCTGGAAGAAGATGCTCGGGTAGACATGATACCTACACACAATCAAGACCAAAGAAACTACAAGGTAAAATCTATACAATTCACAAAAACACAAGCTTCCATCATAAACAACTCATCATGCAAAAAGATAACCACGGGGTAGTCGATCTCGAGAGCATACACATGAATTCCAACTAAACAAGCAAAGAGATAACCCCATACTTGAACTTAACACACTCAATCCACAAAATTCAATCATGCATGAACTAAGATTCTCATATCAATGGTCAAGCCTCAAATCATATCATGAATAGCATGCTACAACCAACATTCAAGAGCAAGAAATCTTAAAATCACACAAAAGGAGCTCGAAAAACATCGGACCGACATGCAAAAGACAACGGGCCCGAGGTTGGGGACCTCGGTCCGAATCACTAGACCGACTTCGAACATCGGTCCCGAGGTACTGGGTACCTCGGACCGAATCCATTCCGACTCTTCATCCTAGATCTATCCATGCAACACATAATCATGCCCCTAAAATCCAAATTCTACCATCAATCAACATCAATCGAAGTTCTAAGTGGAATTTAGCAACAATTAAGCACAAATTTCACAATGCATGCAAATCACCATGGATGCTCAAAGTTCAAGCTCACTCAATCATGGCATATCTCAAATCTAGCAATGAAAGCATGAAATCCATAAAGAATCAAGTAGAGATTGAGATTTACATACCAAATATGAAGAAAACAAGAACTTCTAGCAAGCAACTCTTAAAACTCAAATTTTCCTCTTCTAGATCTAGAAGAAGAATGTAGATCTATGGGATTTGGGTGGGATTTTTTTGGCTTTGGGTTCAATGCTTGGGAATGCTAGGGGATGGATTGAGATCTTGTGGTGAGGTTGCTTGAGGATCGACTATGGGGGGGGGGGGGAAAGATGGATCGATTTTGGGGTTTGAGAGAGAATTGGGTATTTTGGGAAAGTAGTTATGGGGATGGTGATGTTAGGTAAGGGAAAAGGCTCTTAAATGGGGAAGAAGACAAAGGTGGGTCAAGAGGGTATAGTAGGAATTTCCACAAAGTCAAGGTCCAACATGGGTCGGCTTACTTGGACCGACGTCGGGCACCTCGGGCCCGAGGTACTGGGTACCTCGGTCCTACCCGATTTTGGTTCCTAAAAATCCCACACCTTGGTTACTTCTATCCACAAGTGTTTGCATCATTTCCACAAATACTACACATGCTAATGAAGCTCACACAACACATATTTCCACAAAATACAAGCTAGAGAAGAGATTAGGACTAATCTAAGCTAAGGCAAAAAGAAACAAGCTAGAAACTACGAAAATGAATCTACCAAACCCGGGTTGCCTCCCGAGGAGCGCTTCTTTAACGTCATTAGCTTGACGTCTAACCTCTACCCTTCAAGGAGGGTGAAAAACGGTGAATTGGTCCTCCTTGCCATGCACATCTCCACAATCCTCATAGCCAAAATGCCACCATTTGTGTTTGATGAAAGTGTGGCATCTAAAACCTCCATTATCCGCCAAAGTATAGCTTGGCACCTCTTGCATCAACTCATCTTGCATCTTATCACCCACATCACAAAAGTCTAAAGAATTTCTAGGAGACTCTATGACATCATAACTCAACTCATCTTGCAAATCATCTAAGCAAAGATAATCATCTCCTAAATCTTCTTTCAAATCATCTAAGCAAATGAAAGAATCTCCCACATCAAAAGGATATAGATTAGGATACTCTTCATGATTTGGTGGGTTATCTCCATCTCTTGTCTCATCATGGATTTGAACATCGACCATATCATGATCTCTCAATGGTGCTTCTTCTCTTGTGGACTCCAACTTCTCCCTCTTGCACTTGGCATTTTCCTCTAGCTTCAAAATCGCCAATGCGTCTGGTTCATTAAGGGCCTTGCTGAAATGGAACTCCACTTTCTCCTCTCCAATTTCAAAGGTGACTTTCCCATTCCTCACGTCAAACTTGGCACCCGCCGTAGCTAGAAACGGCCTTCCGAGAATAATGGGCACCATCGGATCCTCTTTCATGTCTAAGATCACAAAATCATCAGGCACAAAATATCTTCCCACTCTAACCGGCACGTCATCAAGAATTCCGGTGGCTTTTGTTGAAGAACCATCGGCCATGGTAAGACTCATATCAACCGGCTCCATATCTCCGAGGTTAGCCCTTCTCCATATGCTCATGGGCATAACCGAAATACTTGCTCCTAGATCACAAAGAGCTTTGAAGTTTTGAGAACCAATCCCTATGGTGATGGCAAATCTTCCGGGATCACCAAGCTTTTGAGGTAGCTCCAATATCTTCACCTCATCTTGCATCTCAACAATTGACCTCTTCTTGCTCAAGATTTCCTTTAAAAACTTTGCATAAGATGGCATCTCACTTAGAGCATCGGTGAAAGGAGTGGTAATGTTCAAGCCTTGCAAAAGCTTCAAGAACCGCTTGAACTTGCCCTCAACAATATCCTTGGGCTTCTTCATAGGATATGGAAGGGTAGTGCCACTTTGCTTCTTGCTTGGATCAACCACCTTGGATCGATCTTTCTCAACAACTTCACCCTGGACCGACATTGGAAGTACCTCGGGACCGACTTCAGGGACATCGGTCCCAGGGCATAGATCATCTGGGCACATCGGGCCGACTTCAGGGCAAGTCGGGCCCGAGTTGGGTTCAACCTTGGTCCACTCCAGGGGACTTCCTCCATCTACAGGATCGACTTCTGGTAACGTCGGGCCCGAGTTGCTGGGAACCTCGGTCCGACTCTCTTCACTTGATCTTGGAACTTGTGGCTCGGGCAAACTCCGTCCACTCCTTAATCCTATGGCACGAACTTCGTTTTGTTGTTGTGGGGCACGGGGATTCTCCTCGGGTCGGCCCGGGAGTCTCCCTTCCTCTCTTGGAAGTTGATTCGCCATGTGAACAATTTGGTTGTCCACTTGCCTTCTCCACACACCAAACTCCTTGAATTGGGAAGCCAATTCCTTGAACTCGCCTCTCATCTCTTGTGCCCATTGTGGAGTTTGCTCATAGAACCCCGGAGGTCGGTATGGTGGTTGTTGGGCTCTTGGCTCGTTGCTGTTGAAGTTGTTGTTGTAGCCACTAGCTTGCCCTTGGTTCCACCTTCCTCCATTGTTGAAATTGGATCTTCCTCCGAAATTTCTTTGGACATAATGAGCCTCCTCAATTTGTTCCGCCAACCGAACTTGGCGCTCATTTGGACACTCTTGTGCTCCATGCTTCAAGGAACCACACTCTTCACATGCTCTTGTGGTTTGTTGGGCATAACTCATCATCCTCCTCATCTTGTTCAATTCATCCTCCAAGAATTGGATCTTCACATCTTTGTCCACCTCTTCACTTTTGGGATCGTAAAGCTTCTTCGGACCTTCTCCATGGACTCTAGCTTCCTTGCTCACATTGCTCGCACCATACATCGCCTCATAATCCGAAAGTTTGTCCAACAACTCCCATGCTTGTTCTGGCGGCAAGTCAATGAACCCACAATCGGTATGGAGGTTCAATTTATCCTTTGTGGCGGTGTTGATCCCTTGGAAGAAGATGTCTTGAAGGACATAGGGTTGTTGACCATGTGTCGGACACGCCCTCAACATCTCTTTGAATCTATCCCACGCCTCGAAAAGTGGCTCATGAGCTCCTTGTTGGAAACTAGCAATCTTCCGTCTAAGCTCCGTCGTCTTGGTGGGCGGGAAGAACTTCATCAAGAATGCTTCATTTAGGGCCCTCCATGATGTGATGGATCGAGGTGCTTGACTCTCCAACCAATGCAAAGCCTTGCCTCCCAAAGACCACTTGAAGGCTTTGAGTAGCACATACTCAAGCGTCTCATCGTCCGTGGAAATGGTCTCACAAAGGTCCTTGAATTGCTTCACATGCTCGATCGGACACTCATTCGGCCTCCCTTGGAATTGCTCTCTCTTGATAAGTGAGATAAATTGAGTTTTTATCTCAAAATTCCTCGACACCTCCAGCAAGACGATGGCCGGCTCCGGAACCTTCAACTCCGGATGCATGTATTGTCTAGCATTCCGGGATTGAGTGTTGATTTGGGCCTCCAACCTTATCCTTTGCTCCCTCTCTCTACGGGCCTCAGCATCTCGATTTGCCATCTCAATTTGCATTCGAGCCATGTCGGCTCTCATCCTTTCGAACTCCTCATCTCGGGCTTGGTCCGCCATCCTCTTCTTCTTGCGGGCTTGCCTTAGAATACTCTCCGGGTCACACACAAAGTCGAGCTCAAGAGTTCCTCGGACGGAACTAGCTCGCATGCACCTACAACCAAAGACACAAACAAAAACCAAATCAAAACAAACAAGGGGTTTGGGCTAATCCCTCACCCAAATTACTACCAAAATCAAAGACTCAACAAAGATGGGTACCTCGAACAAGTAGAACTCCCCGGCAACGGCGCCAAAATTCTGATCCGTCCGGGAATCGGAGGGTCTCACAATTTAAGTTTATAAAACCGAACCTCACTTGTAGTAAAGAGGTAGGGTGTCGAACACACGGGAGTTCGTGCGTCGAGAGTACCCGAAAAGACTAAAAAGAGGAGAAAATAAAGACAAACGAAGGAAAACAAGCGAGATCTCCTCGGACCGACACAGGGTCACTTCGGTCCGAGGTAGGATCGAGGTTGAGTTGCACGGGACCGACGTAGAGCAAGTCGGGCCCGATGTTCTGGGTAACTCGGTCTTAGCAAATTAGTAGATCGATCTTGGGTTTTTGGGTTCCTCCCCCAACTAGACTTGGATATTCCACCTCAATTCAGCCAATAAGTGTTTGATTCTAATGAGATCGAGGTTGCTCGCCTCAAATCCCTCTAATCTACACCTCGACCCAAGGGAGCTTTCACTCACCTTCGATGCTAGAGACTTGTGATGGGATAGAGACCACTTTCGCTTACTCTTACCAAACACAAGCTCTAGATCCCTTGCTTTCACAAGAGAATTGAAGCTCAATGTAGAGAGGATTCACAAATCAAGCACTCAAGGCTATGGAATTGGGGTTTTCTACCCAAATCTAGCTAGGGGATTCCCCCATAGCCCAAGACTATGGAATCTACTCCATGTGGTAAGAGAAAAGCATAAACAAAGTGGAAATCAAGCAAATCTCAATCAACATCATCCAATCAAACTCCAATTTAATTCAAACTCAAAGATGTCTACAAAATCCAAGTTCAAATCTACTTGATCTAAGCAAAACAAGGTACAAAACTCACAAATCCTCCTCTCTTCTCCAACGACCTCTCCTTCTCTTCCTTCTTCCTTCTTCTCCTTGCTCTCCAAGTCTTCCTTGAGCCTTTGAGAGTGAAATTGGGTTTGGTGTGTGTGTCCCACTCGTCCCCCTCACACTCCACACCTTGATTTGATCACTAATCACCTCTCTTAACCTTCCTCTTGGATTGGGGACCAAGGAATCCCAATTTAGAAAGGGGCAAATGTGGAAAGTTGCTAAAAATATGCCTTGGGGAACAATCCTCACATGCGCCGTTTTGGACCGACACGGATCGACATCGGGCCCGACGTTGGGAACGTCGGTCATGACTCTGGTTGCTCGATCTCGGGCCCGACATGGTGGAACTCGATCCAGGGCCTCGATCCTTGCCTTCTTCCTTGGTTTCCTTTGGTTCCACTTCATTCTTAGCTTGGCTCTTGCACTCCTTGACTTCTTGCACTCCTTGACTTGGCTCCTTCCTTAGCTCCTCGAAATGGTCCTCTTTCTTGCCATTTTACCTACAAAAACAAACAAACTTGCATAGTTTCTGACTCTTGAAGAAAACCGGGAACTAAGCTGAAAAGGAAACGAAACTACAAAGAAGAGAATGAAAAACACATATTTACAAGGGAAATTAACCACTAAAACACCACCAAAATGAGAGACATCAGGGCCCTTGGCTCGGTTTGGTTGTAGTTGTTGTTCTAGCCATTGGCTTGGCCTTGGTTCCACCTTCCATTCCCTCCATTGTTGTAGTTGACTCTTCCCCCATAGTTTCTTTGAACATATTGTGCCTCCTCGATTTGCTCGGCCAAGCGAACTTGGCGTTCATTGGGACACTCTTGAGCTCCATGCTTCAAAGAACCACATTCTTCACATGCTCTTGCGGTTTGCTTGTAGTGACTCATTTGCCTCCTCATCTTGTTCAATTCATCCTCAAGGAATTGGATCTTCACATCCTGATCCACCTCTTCATTCTTTGGATCGTAGAGCCTCTTTGCGCAATCTCCTTGGACTCTTGCCTCTTTGTTGACTTGACTCACTCCATACATAGCTTCGTAGTCGGAGAGTTTGTCTAACAACTCCCATGCTTGCTCCGGCGGCAAATCAATGAACCCACAATCGGTGTGAAGGTTCAACTTGTCCTTGGTGGCGGGGTTGATTCCTTTGAAGAATATGTCTTGAAGAGCATAAGGTTGTTGCCCATGCGTTGGACATTGCCTCAACATTTCCTTGAACCGATCCCATGCCTCAAAGAGTGGCTCATGGGCTCCTTGTTGAAAGCTTGCTATCTTCCTTCTAAGCTCCGTTGTCTTGGTTGGCGGAAAGAACTTCATCAAGAATGCTTCGTTGAGAGCCCTCCACGATGTGATGGATCTAGGTGCTTGGCTCTCCAACCAATGCAATGCCTTGCCTCCCAACGACCACTTAAAGGCCTTGAGTAACACGTACTCAAGTGTCTCATCATCCGTCGAGATGGTCTCACATAGATCCTTGAATTGCTTCACATGCTCGATCGGGCACTCATTTGGTCTCCCTTGAAATTGGTCCCTCTTGATAAGTGAGATGAATTGAGTTTTGATCTCAAAGTTCTTTGACACCTCCGGCAAGACAATGGCCGGTTCCGACACCTTCAACTCCGGATGCATATATTGTCGTGCACTCCGGGGTTGGGTGTTGATTTGAGCCTCCAATCTCATCCTTTGCTCACGCTCTCTCCTAGCTTCGGCATCTCGGTTCGCCATCTCAAGTTGCATACGAGCCATGTCGGCCCTCATCCGATCAACCTCCTCATCAAGTAGTGCTTGGTTCTCCATCCTTTTCTTCTTTCGAGCTTGTTTGAGAATGCTCTCCGGATCAATCACAAAGTCGAACTCAAGTGTTCCTCGGACGGAACGAGCTCGCATACACCTACAACCAAAGACACAAACAAAAACCGAATCAAAACAAACAAGGGGTTTGGGCTAGTCCCTCACCCAAATCACTACCAAAATCAAAGACTCAACAAAAGATGGTACCTCAAACAAGTAGAACTCCCCGGCAACGGCGCCAAAATTCTGATGGGTTCCGGATCGGAGGGTCTCAAAATTTAAATTTATAAACCGAACCCCAATTGTAGTATAAGGGTAGGGTGTCTGATCGGTCCGGGATCGGAGGGTCTCACAATTTAAATTTATAAAACCGAACCTCAATTGTAGCAAAGAGGTAGGGTGTCAAACACATGGGAGTTCGTGCGTCGAGAGTACCCGAAAGACTAAAAAGGGAGAAAAGAAAGGCAAAACAAAGAAAAACAAGGGAGATCGCCTCGGACCGACACTGGTCACTTCGGTCCGAGGGTGGATCGAGGTCGAGTTTGGACGGGACCGACGTACACTATGTCGGGCCCGACTTGCTGGGTAACTCGGTCTTGCACAATAAGTAGATCGGTCTTGGGTTTTTGGGTTCCTCCCCTAACTAGACTTGGATATTCTTCCCCAATTCAACCAATAAGTGTTTGATCCTTGTGAGATCGAGGTTGCTAGCCCCGGATCCCTCCACTCTACACCTCGACCCAAGGGAGTTTTCACTCTCCTTCGATGCTAGGGACTTGTGATGGGATCGAGATTGCTCACGCTTACTCTTACCAAACACAAGCCCTTGATCTCTTGTTTCCACAAGAGAATTGAAGCTCAATGTAGAGAGGATTCACAAATCAAGCACTCAAGGCTATGGAATTGGGGTTTTCTACCCAATCCTAGCTAGGGGATTCCCCCATAGCCCAAGACTATGGAATCTACTCCATATGGTAAGAGAAAAACATAATCAAAAGGGAAATTAAGCAAATCTCAATCATCAACATACAATCAAACTCCAATTGCATTCAAATCCAAAGTATCAACAAAATCCAAGTCTCAATTCTACTAGATCAAAGCAAAACAAAGTACAAAACTCACCAATCCTCCTCTCTAGGCCACCGATCTCCTCTTCTCTTCCTTCTCCTCTCTTCTCCTTGCTCTCCAAGTCTTCCTTTGAGCCTTTAGAGAGTGATTTTTGGTTGTGGTGTGTGTGTGAACTCGTCCTCCTTCCCTAATGATCACTAATCACCTCTAATTATCCTCCTCCTTAGGCTTGGGGACCAAGGAATTCCCAATTTAGAAAGGGGCAAATGTGGAAAGTTACTAAAAATATGCCTTGGGGAACAATCCACTCCATTGCCGACTTGGATCGACACGGGGCAACATCGGGCCCGACGTTGGGAACGTCGGTCCTGGTCTCTGGCTGCTCGATCTCGGGCCCGACGTGGTGGTGCTCGGTCCTGGGCCTCGATCCTTGTCTTCTTCTTGGGTTTCCTTTGGTTCCTCTTCATTCTTAGCTTGGCTCTTGCATTCCTTGACTTGGCTCCTTCATAAGCTCCTCCAAAATGTCCTCATTCTTGCCATTTTACCTATAAATCAAAGCAAACTCGCATAGTTTCCGAATCTCAAAGAAAACCGGGAACTAAGCCAAGAAGGAACGAAACTAACAAAGAAAGGAATGAAAAGCAAATATTTACAAGGGAAATTAACTACTAAAACACCTCCAAAATGAGAGACATCAGAATACCCCATCCTTAAACTTGCTTGTCCTCAAGCAATAACAAAGTAAGCAAGACCGAAGCATAATCTTCAAGTAAAGCCTCATATGAAAAACTCAAGTAAGCACAAGTGATAGACATTCAAGCAAGATTATGTCATCACACATGATCAAGTGTTCAAGGAAAAAAGTCTAATGCAACAAAGCCTCACTTTATGGATATGAAAATGTGTATCACTCATCATGTGTTTAGGCTTGAAAAGGAACACTCATACTCAAAAATCATGCAAGTAAAGACTTCACTATTGAAGCTAATATCACCAATTCCTCCACCTAGAGATGCCTATTACAATGCACACAAAGAATATGAACTTGGCTCAATGGAGGTCCTCAAAGAGGTTCCATTCGGCCGGGTTGTAATGGGGCTTTTGGTGTTTCTCAAGGTGGGAATCACTTTGGTCTTGTGGTGCTCATAATGGGGATTGAACTTTCTAGTCTCTCACCAAACTCACCAAATTATTCCACTTTCAACTTACTCTCATCCAAAAGACTTTGAATTTTCTCTTCTTTCTTTCAACCCATACTTCACTTAACACTCCACTTCATCTTTGCACTACACTTTTTGTTGGAACAACCCGGACCGACTTTGGTCACCTCGGTCCGAGGTTGGATCGATGCGAGTTGGCCGGGACCGACACAGGGAACGTAGGGCCCGATGTACTGGGGAACTCGGTCTTGCACAAATGTAGATCGGTCTTGGGTTTTTGGGTTCCTTCCCTAACTAGACTTGGATGATTCCACCCCAATTCAGCGGCTAGTGTTAATCCTTATGAGATCGAGGTTGTTTGCCTTTGATCCTTCCACTCTACACTTCGACCTCAGGGAGTTTTCAGTCTCCTTCGATGCCAGGTCTAGTGATGGGTTCGAGATCGGTTTCGCTTACTCTTACCAATCACAAGCCCTAGATCCCTTGTTCACAAGAGAATTGAAGCTCAATGTAGAGAGGATTCATAGATCGAGCACTCAAAGCTATGGAATTGGGGGTTCACACCCAATCCTAGCTAGGGGATTCCCCCATAGCCCAAGATTATGGAATCTACTCCATCAAGTAAGAGTAAAAAGCAATCAATAGACAAAACAAGCAAATCTCAATCATCAAACTCAATCCAAAGCCAAATTGCATTCAAATCTCAAAGGGATTCACAATATCTGTTGGACCCAGAAATAATCCAAGCAGGAAGCAACCCATTACCAGAGAAGTCCCAATGCCTTGCAGCTACAAGATACTGTTCGACCCAGGTTTTAGGCGAAGAAGTATCAATACATAGTCAAAGAAGTATCGAGACCCGATTAGTACTTCTTTGCTACCTCTTCAGAGTAAGACAAGACTTGCGGCGAAAGGAAAGTCGGTCGAACAAGATAGATTTTGTCCAAGATATGGTTGTTACAAGATAGAATCTTTCCAAGATATCATCTGATATATGATAGATTCGCTGCCAGAATGGATAAAGAGCATCCAAGATATAAGATAGATTTTCTAGAAGACTTGTTGGTTAAGATAGATTTATGCCATGTATAAGATAGAATTCCTACCTTTTTGTCTATAAATACCCATGTAACCCACGAAATTGGGGGAGGAGAGATAGGATGATAGCATATCACATCAGATTACTCACCATAGCCCTCACCAGAGGCATACACTGTAAACCCTAGGAGGAGGGTCATACCTTCATACATCCATTGTAAACCCTAGAACGGGGTACCATGTTTTTACACATTCATATGCTTTTCTCATCAATACAAACACAATTTTCGTCCTTCTCTTTGATTTATCTCGATCTAGGCCCGATTTAAGCCAAAGTTCTTCCTTGGGTAAATTTTGGTTCAAACAATTTGGCGCCCACCGTGGGGCCGAAGATCGATACAATCATCAAAGGACAAAAGTCTCCAACTTTCTTGATCGAAAGACACAATATCAGGACTGGAAAAGACCCATCCTGACCCTCTCACTACGGGAACAACAGAAATCACAAAAATCAAAGCACCAGATCGCGAGACGAGGAGATGGCAGAACTCCGAAAAAGTCCCAAAGAAGTTCCGAAGAAGTTTCGAGCGATCAGCGAAGCCAGGAGTGGGGCGATCATCAAAGCGACATTGATGATCATCAAACCAAAGCAGGGGATGATGCAATACTAGGGTTTGATTTGCAAACATCAAAGCCATGTGCTTCGTTATCTCCTCGTCAAATTTCTGGACAGGGAGAATTCTTTTTCCCATTCAATTCATTGTACTACGTTTCTATATTTTGATTATGAAAACCTCATGCTAATAATTGAGTACAATCTGGTGGTTTGCCAAGGGAAGCAAGGCAAGCCAATCATTCATTGTTGTTCGCTAAAGAGCCTCTAAGCAACAACTAGGCGGATCGGACCAGTACTTAGCGGGCTGAACGCAACCTGTCAAGTCGACCCTTTCGGATCACGTTTTCCGTCCTTCATATACTGGTTTCCTCGTTCCCTTATCTCACAATTGATTCCGTGTTTTGCTTTTCTATTCTAAGGATTCAAATTTCGTCTTTATCCTTGTTTGATTACAAATTTTCTAATATACCGCCAAAAGATAGTCTTTCTTTTTTAATTGCGCATCACATTAATATCGACCTTCTATACTTATACGTATTTGTTGTTCACTGTTTTCAATTGCATGACACGTCACCCTAACCTGGATCGCGGGTGACGACACCAACAAGGAAGATTACGAAAGGCGCAGTAGATCGGCCTAGACACGGCCATCAAAAAGAAGGTCGCTGAGCAAATAGACATCATAGTCGATCAAATCACCAGGGACTGCAGCCCGTGAAACCCGAAGCATCAGACGGCTTCAGAGAAACTCCAAAGAATCTCCATTCCAAGTAAGCCCACGTACAACGGGACCACATATCCTCACGAACACGTGGCAATATACAAGCAGAATATGATGGCAAGCGCAGTCCCCTACCATTCTAAAGAAGCTATGATGAAAAAAGGGTTCGGCACAACCCTAACAGGGCCAGCCCTGACTTGATTCACTAGTCTCCCACGTGGGAGCATTCAGTCCTTTGCGGATCATTCGGATACTTTTCGCTCTCAGCTCACCTCTAGTCAAAAGCAGTCCAACGATCTCAACAGGGTACTACTGAAGTCCCAAAGATCCACTAGAGAAGTCCTGAAACCATTTCAACCGGGAAAAAGTCTCAATCCAGTCTTGCGACATCACCACCACCTTCGCTAGACTCCCGTAAGCTCAATATGTCTACGGACAAGCTCCTACGAAATAAGACCAGGCTTGGGGAATACGTGAGGTGGCCAAGAAAGGATAAGGCTCCAAAGGCCGATAGAGATACCACCGAGTGGTGTGACTACCACGAGTATCATGGGCACCGGACTCGCGACTGCATCATGCTAAGAAAAGAGTTGTCCCGTTTAATCATTGAGGGGCGGATCAAGGACATGGCGCCGGACGCCCAAGTGCCCAAAGAAGTACTGAAGAATCTCCAGCCCGAGCGCTAAGAAAGGCGAGATCCTCCAACACTAGACAGAGCGGTCAACATGATATTTAGGGATCAAACATATGTGGTTGACATACTCAGCAGCAAATCTCAGTGCCAAAGAAAGCGATTTCTGGCCGACCCTAGCCATCGGGGCACGCTGTCAGGAAATCTTCAGGACAAGTCATCGTGTTCGACGACACCGATGTAGAAAACCTCCTTCATAATCGGGCAGGGCACATATTGCTACCATGTAATGCCCTTCGGCTTGCAAAATCTCGAGGCTACTTTCCAACGATTAGTTAATCGGATGTTCCATAATCACATTGGAAAGACAACGGAGGTGTATATCGATGAAATGGTGGCAAAGAGAACAAGCGCTTCCTTACACAGGGGGAACTTGGAAGAAGCGTTCAGAATCCTTGAAGAATACAACATAAAGCTAAATCCCCAGAAGTGCATCTTCGGGGTATCGTCTGGTACTTTTCTGGGGCACGTGGCAACCAAGCGAGGGATTGAGGCTAGCCCTGACCAAGTTCGGGAAATTGCTTCCCTGAAATCCCCTCGAAGCGTAAAGGATGTGCAAAAGCTGATCAACAAGATAGCCGCGCTTAGCCGGTTCATCTCCCAATCCTCAGATAAGTATCGAATGCAAGGAGGCAGGTCTCGGAGTCGTGCTAAAATCGGCAAGGGGGGCAAGAGCAGCTCAAGCAGTCAGAAGTAATTTTGACGCCACTAACAACGAGTCGGAGTACGAAACTCTTATCTTCATACTAGGGCTAGTCAAGGCTCTATCCATCAAGAGACTTAAGGTACGAGTCAACTCTTTGCTGGTCATTAACTGAATATTAGGCATCTCTAAAGCTAGAAACGATAAGATGATCGGCTACCTCGGAATAGTTAAAACACTATCCGAAAGCTTTGACCCGATTGCATTTGAACAAATCCCTCGTGAGCAAAACGCCTCAGCCGATGCCCTAGCCGGGCTAGGTTCAACCCTAGATCACCAAGAGTTCAGCAACATACCACTGGTCTACTTACTACAGTCGGCCATAGTTGAAACGTCTGCTACACAGGCTAAAGAATCTCCATCTAAGTCACTGGTCCTAAAAATGCACCAAAGATCCACTAGTCTAGGGGTCAGATCTGACAGTCAAAGCCAAAGCCCTAAGATTGAAAGCAACACGCTTCACCATCCTAGAATGGGATCTTCTTCAACAAATCTACCTCATGCTTCCTACAGCGATGCGTAGAAAAAGAAGAGGCCGAGAAAATCATGTGCAACCGCGAGGAAGACTGCAGGAACCACACTGGGGGTCGGAGTTTAGCCAACAAGATCCTCAGGCAGGGGTGGTACTAGCTGATTATTCACCATGACTTAACCAGATACGCTTAGGCGGACGAAGAATGTCAGCGCCACACACCAGCTGCGAGAGATTCTCCATCCCTCGATCACTCCATGGTCATTTATGAGATGGGGTATGGACATTGACGGAAAATTGCCTCCATCCACATGTCAAAAGATTAGGGGTATCAAAAGAGATTACGTGCGACGACGGATCACAATTCAGAAGCAAGAAGACGCGTGACTTCCGCAAAGAGTGGAACATCGAACTAATCACACCACCCAAAGGGAGCAACGGTTCAAACACCATTCTTCCTAGCGCACGGATGTGAGGCCGTCTTTCCGGCAGAGATTAGAATGCCCACTGTCGGGTACTGACTCACCATTACGGAAAGCAACGAACAAGAACTTGAGTCAGGTGTGGACATCGTCCAAGAACTCAAGGAAGCGGCCCACGCTCGGTTCACAAAGTACCAATTCACCACGAGTTGGGGTTACTTGAACCAAGAAGCAACAATAGATTGGCTTAACTATCCATGGTCAGGGGTTCACTCCCCTAGTTCAGAAAAATCAGGTTCGAGCAGCTTTCTACAAAGAAGATCGCACAAGTCGGCATAGCCCTAGACAATCTCTGGGCAATCTCCAATTAGTCGCTGGAAAATCTCCAAAGAAGTTTAGAAGATGGCTCCAAGGCCAAACATTTTTATCCGCGAAAAGATGTCAGGGGTGTAGCGACCTCGACACTATATCAAGCTACAACACCCCTCCAAC
This sequence comes from Polygonum maritimum, assembly GCA_963924305.1. Lineage (NCBI taxonomy): Eukaryota > Viridiplantae > Streptophyta > Magnoliopsida > Caryophyllales > Polygonaceae > Polygonum > Polygonum maritimum. The sequence continues at coordinate 19,290,431 of OZ002734.1, read as the reverse complement.
ATCTTTGCTTGGCAAACCAGCTAGGCCAGTCGCTCATCGTCAGCCTCTAGACAATGTCTAGGCAGTTGCTAGAAAATCTCCAAAGAAGTTGCGAAGACAGCTTCAGCGACAAACCTTGATGGTTGCAAGAAGACAACAGGGGTTGTCTGATCTAACTACGACACTCCTTGGACCCATTCTTTGGGAACGATCCAAGCCGATGACTCACTGATTGATCGCTAGATAGCCGCCAGGCCGCAGCTAGAGAATCACTATCCAGTTAGTCGGTATCCAGGAACCTCAGGTGAGAAGACAACGATGACAACAACCATTGTCACTAACATGATCCAGTCACTGGAAAAATGCAGGTTCATTCGTATCACTCCCTAAAACTATTGTTTTACATTTTGCTTTCCCATTGCGGTTTCTTACAAAGACATTACTAACTTAAGCATTGGAGGATCATTGGGGAAACCCGTGATCACCTATTTTTGACTTCTTGATTATGCATTATCCAACCATGCGAAACGTCAATGACCAGCCATGGCCCGAATACAGTCCCGAGGTGCTATACGCCAACATTGGCTACAAGACTAAGGTACTTACTTTTACTATCTATATTTATTAATCGTTCTCATTCTTCCTACATTCTATAGTGTCTTCCCGCTCATTCACGAGCCAACGCTAACGACAGTCGATCACGACTCACACGCGTTAAAATGCAACCCAACTGAAGAAGTGTTACTTTTGAATTGGTTTGGTCTCATTAATTTTCTGATCATCACTTAGCTTGAGTTTAATACTTCTTTAAGACCTCTTTGATTTTTCTTCAATATGCGACTCCGGGGCGCCAGCTCCCACTTTCGATGTGTTGTCTTTAATTCATAGCTTAGTAGTTTTTCTGTTCTATTTGTGATGTTTTGCGAGAAAGTAACTCTCCCGCAACTCAACTACCTCTTCAAACGCACCCTATGCGCTATTTTACGTCTGACCGACTAAACAAATACGCGACAAAAACACACAAAAAACCACTGTAAAAATACATGGTTGTACCCTCTAAATATGACGATGTCGTCACACATACAACGTGATGAAGTAACCCATAAGTTGGTTACCCCCCATCTAAGTCCAATCAATGTAGTTACATTGGATTAGTGCGGGAAGGGGAACGCTATAGCACCGATACCCAAGGCCACATTCGCGGGAAGCCGCGAGGACAATATAAGGATCCAAAGGGCGCCTAATCATAAGCAATTATGCACGGACCTTTGCAGTACACAAAGCGCAAAGACCTGAAAATTTATTCAGGGTCGAACTAATGCGCTATGGGAGGAAGCCACATAACACTTCCTCTCGAATGCTGATCTACTAACGCATTCATACACACACAGATGCGTCCTTGGACAATCTCCAAGACCGTCACCTCCCTCTAGATTTGCCAACTGACGCAAATAAAAGGGTACTAGCAAAACAGCATATATATATGTGAGTGCCATACCATGGCATCGAAGCTCAATACGAGAAAAACAAGACGTCCCCTACCAACGGACGATGTTTCTCTGGATATTCTCGTGATATTTACTTATACTAACATTATTGCAAAGTTATTTTAGTGCAGGGACAATACTGAAAGAAGCGCTCCATACAAGGGTGTCGAAACAAAACAAACATACACCCAATCAGGGGTTCGCTTTCGTTCACTCAACGAAGTTAAGACAAATAAGCGACAAGGGAAACGGTAGAACCACCCTTCAGTGGCTGGGGTCGAAGAAGCTGCCTCGTCCGAAGGCTCCTCGCCATCGACTTCCTTTATTGCGCCAGCATCATCGCTGGTTAAACGTACGTGAAGATTCACCAGAAATGGCTCAGATGACCTCGCTAATCACGCGTCAGTACTTCTCTGGTCATTCTTTGGTTAAATGACAATTTTATCTAGCCATGCCTAGTTAATAATCGCTCAACATATGAGGATTGCACATAACATCTGTGTTCAAAAAATCATTCTACGGGGTTAACTCAACCTCATGAATCAGACCCGTCATGACGAAGGAGGCAGGGGTCCATTACTGTAAGTATTAGGTACGTCAATCACCTTATCCACATCATCTTGAAGTTCCTTGTTCACTAAAGGAGAAGATCCCAATGCTGGGGTGCCGAGTGGATAATACTTGACAAAGGTATCTTACTACGTCATTAAGTCCCAACGATCGTTCTTCGGATCAGAAAAGTCTTGAAGAATCTACAGAAGAAGCTTCATCAAATATTAAAGCAACTATGCTAACCTCCACGTTGACCAAACACCGGTTCACCTTCATAGCTTCTCACAGCTTCACTTCCCGACCGCACTACAACTCATCGAGTATTCGCTATCTTACGCGGAGATTCTCCGATGCAGACCTTAAAACCGACCAAGTGTACTACCATAAGAGTACCTTCGGGACATAGCTTCCAAGACATAGGCTCTCTATCCGAGACGTATACCTTCAGTTTTTCAAACATCACCTTTACACGACAACGAGTGTAAGCTCTTGGTTTGTGACTTCAGTCGAGTCTATGCTATGGGCTAGCGATTTCGATCAGGCTCACACCCGATGTTCACGGTTATCGTCAAGTTAACATGCCCAAGGCTATACAACTTCGATCACACCAACGCTGGCGGCAAGAAGCCTCGGTCCGGTCCGTGCCTATAGCTGACGACTTCGATAGAGTCCGCACCTCTTGTAAACACTTTTGTCACAAAGACATCTGCTTTCCAGAAACTCAATCGCTTATATCAACGAACAACTCTTGCAAATAACGAAGATTCGTATCAAAGGCGTGAAATCCATCTTGCCCATCTCGTCGCCTCAACAACCAAGATGAATTTGGGGTATTGTTGGACCCAGAAATAATCCAAGCAGGAAGCAACCCATTACCAGAGAAGTCCCAATGCCTTGCAGCTACAAGATACTGTTCGACCCAGGTTTTAGGCGAAGAAGTATCAATACATAGTCAAAGAAGTATCGAGACCCGATTAGTACTTCTTTGCTACCCCTTCAGAGTAAGACAAGACTTGCGGCGAAAGGAAAGTCGGTCGAACAAGATAGATTTTGTCCGAGATATGGTTGTTACAAGATAGAATCTTTCCAAGATATCATCTGATATATGATAGATTCGCTGCCAGAATGGATAAAGAGCATCCAAGATATAAGATAGATTTTCTAGAAGACTTGTTGGTTAAGATAGATTTATGCCATGTATAAGATAGAATTCCTACCTTTTTGTCTATAAATACCCATGTAACCCACGAAATTGGGGGAGGAGAGATAGGATGATAGCATATCACATCAGATTACTCACCATAGCCCTCGCCAGAGGCATACACTGTAAACCCTAGGAGGAGGGTCATACCTTCATACATCCATTGTAAACCCTAGAACGGGGTACCATGTTTTTACACATTCATATGCTTTTCTCATCAATACAAACACAATTTTCGTCCTTCTCTTTGATTTATCTCGATCTAGGCCCGATTTAAGCCAAAGTTCTTCCTTGGGTAAATTTTGGTTCAAACAATGGCTGCCATTTGCTGTTCAGAGACGCCCTCAAGTTGAGCAGACGTCTTCAATCTTCTTTTGGGGGCGGGGGGAGGGGAAGAGGGGATGGGTTTGGGTTGGGAAGAGGAAGGGGCCTTTATTGTGAGTTGTTTGGAGGGGGAGGGGAGGGTTGCCTCTTTCTTTTCTGGGATGGGACGGAGCCCGCAGGAGCGACAAGAAACTCCATTATATCGGGGAGCATTTTGGCGAGCTCGTCCACCGTCCCTTTGAACATTTCGGAGATGATGGCAGGCCCCATGAAAGGGGGGTTTGTGTATTTGGTTTCCTGGAGGCGGGGCTTGACGTATGTTACCATGAAGTAGTGTAACAAACGTTGGATTTTTGGAGGGTAGTCTTGGATGGACGCCCTTTGGCAGATATTTGCAAGAGTTTTGGGCTCCCTTTCAAGCCAGTCTTCGACCAACGGGTCAAGTTGAGGACGACGTTTGGGTTGAGCGGGGAGTCCTCCGACTTGGGATTTAGTGGGGCTTCCCTGCTCTGGCTCAGGGATAAAGGGTTTCTCCAGAAATTGGAAACGTTTTTGAGGAGGTTTGGATTGGGATTGGGATCGGGAAGATTGGGTTTTCTGTGGTGGAGGCTGGGATCTTTGTGGCTTATGCGGGGTGGTGGAAGGGCGGCGCTGGGAGGATGGCTGGTGGCGACATTGGTCTGGTCGCCCAACATTTCGTCCTCGAGAATCGATGAGTGACCGCCCTTTCACCGGAGGAGTGGATCTCGACGAACTAGGGTTTCTCGCCGCCGAGGAGGATGGCGGAGAGGTCTGAGGATTCTTTAGAGATCTGGTGTTGGCCATGGTTGTGAGTATTGGGTTTACATAGGAAAGGATTAGGGTTGAGAGAAGAAGATTTCGAGATCTGGGATTGAGGGATTTGGCAAACTCTTTGAGAGATTTCCGGATTTGTGTAAGCAACATGGAGGCAAAGAAGGGTTTTCAGAATGCACAGGGACATATTTATAGGAACAAGATGAAGAAGAACGGTCAAGGGTAATAGGGACTTTTCATTCGGCTTTCTCCACCCGCGTTCCCACACGTGGCATTCTTCTTTGCTAAGTAACCAGCTGTTTGGCACCCGTTACACGGATCCCGAGATCTGCGCTAAACTTCTCCAAGACGGTTCACCTTCCCAATTTCAAATTTCACAACTGCAAAGGACTCTGTCGTGGCGTCCTTTCAACACACCACACCGCAACACTGAGAACTAAACCACTGCATCCCAAAAACAGATCACACCCTCTGACTCTTAGAACTCTGCCCTGACATCCTTCAGCTCTTAACAAACGTCCCTTTGATCACTTAGCACCAGTTTTGAAAATCAAGGAAGTACGTCCCGTAAAGATAAGACAAAGAACGCTCATAGGACGCGTTTGCAAGATTCTCGGCTTAGGTAAGCTTAGAGTTCCCATCATTTCGGCTTGTAATGAGGGTAGGGTGATCAAGGATACTCTTGAGATTAAAAGCGAAATAAATAGCGTTCAAAACACAGGCAAAACACATGTCTTAGACTAGCGTCCTTTAAAGATGACTTTAAATGCATGACATACTTTAAAAACAAGTTCTCAACAAAACATAGCCAATCATAGAGGGAATAATAGAACGGGACTTGATCATTTAAAAGTTATCATCCCTAAAAGCAACCTGAGGTGCTCGTAGGGACGTCTATCAAGTGCTTTTGTGAAAATATCGGCCACTTGGTCCTCAGTACTAACATGATCCACTCTTATCAATCCAAGTTCAACATTATCACGAAGAAAGTGATGTCTTATATGAATGTGCTTCGTCCTAGAATGGTGAACAGAGTTCTTGGCAATACTTATAGCACTAGTGTTATCACACAAGATAGGAACTGTGTTGAGGAACGTACCATAGTCTTCAAGTTGGTACTTGATCCATAGGACTTGGGAGCAACACGAAGCAGCAGCAACGTACTCAGCTTCCGCGGTTGAGAGAGCCACGGAGTTTTGCTTTTTGGATCCCCAAAATACAAGGCAAGAACCAAGGAACTGTGCCATTCCGGATGTGCTCTTCCTATCTACCACATGGCCAGCGTAGTCTGCGTCAAAGTACGCCACTAGGTTTAGGGACGTCCTTCTGGGATACCATAGGCATAGATCGTCCCGTACCTTGAGGTATCTGAAGATTCTTTTGACCTCTTGCATATGGGACTCTTTTGGATTTGCTTGGAAGCGAGCACACAAGCACACAGCAAACATGATTTCGGGACGACTTACCATTAGATATAGCAAGGACCCTATCATTCCTCTGTAGAGCTTTTGATCTACACTCTTGCCTTCTTCATCATCATAAAGGCGAGTGTTGGGGGAGATGGGAGTGTCAATGGATTTGGACGAGTTCATTCCATACTTCTCAAGCATTTCACGAATGTACTTCTGTTGGTGAATGCGCGTCCCATCTTTGAGTTGTGTGATTTGAAGTCCCAAGAAGAAGTTGAGTTCTCCTATGAGGGACATCTCAAACTCACTACTCATCAAGTTCTTGAATTCCTCTACAAGTTTCATGTTAATGCTTCCAAATACTATGTCATCGACATAGACTTGGACAATCAAAACATCTTTAAGGACTTTCTTTAAGAACAGGGTTTTGTCAATGTTACCTCGAGTGTACCCGTTGGACAAAAGAAAGGACGCAAACCTATCGTACCAGGCACGAGGGGCTTGCTTGAGTCCATAGAGAGCTTTGTCCAAGAAGTACACATGATTTGGGTGATCAGTGATGGGGGTCGTCCGGATCGGATGATATCAAAATTTAAATTTATAAACCGAACCCCAATTGTAGTAAAAGAGGTAGGGTGTCGAACACACGGGAGTTCGTGCGTTGAGAGTACCCAAAAGACTAAAAAGAGGTAAAAGAAAGGTAAAAACGAGGAAAATCAAAGAGAACACCTCGGACCGACACTAGTCACTTCGGTCCGAGGGTGGATCGAGGTTGATTTGGCCGGGACCGACACACACAACGTCGGGCCCGATGTACTGGGTAACTCGAACGAGGCAAATTTAGTAGATCGGTCTTGGGTTTTTCGGTTCCTTCCCTAACTAGACTTGGGTAATTCCACCCCAATTCAGCCAATAAGTGTTGATCCTTGTGAGATCGAGGTTGCTAGCCTTCGATCCCTCCACTCTACACTTCGACCCAAGGGAGTTTCCACTCGCCTTCGATGCTAGGTCTAGTGATGGGTTAGAGATCGCTCCCGCTTACTCTTACCAATCACAAGCCTAGGTCCCTTGTTTCCACAAGAGAATTGAAGCTCAATGTAGAGAGGATTCCTAGATCAAGCACTCAAGGCTATGGAATTGGGGGTTCCTATCCAATCCTAGCTAGGGGTTTCCCCCATAGCCCAAGACTATGGAATCTACTCCATCAAGTAAGAGTAAAAAGCAATCAAATGGCAAATCGTGCAAATCTCAATCATCAAACTCAAACCAAAGCTAAATCGCATTCAAATCAAAAGGGTTCACAATATCCAAGTATTTTCTACTAAATCAAAGCAAAACAAGTTCAAAACTCACTAATCTCCTCTCTAGCTCCACCGATCTCCCGCTCTTCTCCTCCTCCTTTCTTCTCCTTGCTCTCCAAGTCTTCCTTGAGCCTTTGAGAGTGATTTTTGTGTGTGTGTGATTGATCTCCCTAATGCTCTCTAATCACCTCTAATTATCCTCTTCTCTTAATTGGGGACCAAGGAATTCCAAATTTAGAAGAAGGGCAAAATTGGAAGATCACAACATTATGCCTTGGAGCCCAATCCTTCCTTTTGCCGACTCGGACCGACGCGGGCAAACATCGGGCCCGACGTTGGGAACGTCGGTCCTATGCTCTGGTGCTCGAACTCGGGCCCGTCTTGGTAGTAACTCGATCCTGGGTCTCGGTCCTTCTTCTCTTCTTGGTTTTCCTTGAGTTCCTCTTCATTCTTTGCATGGCTCTTCCGTTCCTTGGCTCCCTTGCTTGGCTCCTTCTTATAAACTTCTACGAAACGTCCTCAAAACGCGCCATTTTACCTACAAAACATAACAAACTCGCATATTTTCCGAATCTTGTGGAAAACCGGGAACTAAGCTAAAAAGGGACGAAACTAACAAAGAAAGGAATGAAAAACACTTATTTATAAGGGAAATTAACTACTAAAACACCACCAAAATGAGAGGCGTCAGAATACCCCATACTTAAACTTGCTTGTCCTCAAGCACTAACAATGCAAGCAAGACCGAAGCACAATCTTCAAGTAAAACCTCCTATGAAAAACTCAATCAAGCACAAGTGATAGATATGCTAGCAAGATTACGTCATCACACATGATCAAGTGTTCAAGGAATTAAGTCTAATGCAACAAAGCCTCACTTTAGGGGTATAGAAATGTGTATCACTCATCATGTGTTTAGGTTTAGCAATGAACACTCAAACTGAAAAATCATGCAAGTAAAGACTTTACTATTGAAGCTAATATCACCAATTCCTCCACCTAGAGATGCCTATTACAATGCACACAAAGAATATGAACTTGCCTCAATGGAGGTCCTCAAAGAGGTTCCATTCAGCCGGGTTGTAATGGGGCTTTTGGTGTTTCTCAAGGTGGGAATCATTTTGGTCTTGTGGTGCTTACAATGGGGATTGAACTTCCTAGTCTCTCACCAAACTCACCAAATTATTCCACTTTCAACTTCACTCATCCAAAAGACTTTGATTTTCTTCTCTTCTTTTCAACTTTCAACCCACACTTTACTTAACATTCCACTTCATCTTTGCACTACACTTTTTGTTGGATTTTTCTCACTTTTTTCCACTAGGATCGACTTGCACTATAACTCGGGCATGATGTGCACTTTAACTCGGTCGGTGCCCATTTTCTACACTTAAGCACTTTGCTTTCAATCCACTACTTTTCCCAACATTTCTTTCTTTCTTCACAACAAAGATGCACTACCCACTTGATTTATAACTCCATTTCTTGCCCTTCACCAAAGAGAATCTCAACTCTCCAAATATTCTTCCAAACCCTCTCACTAAAGTCCAATCCCATAAGGGTCAAGTCATATAGGCTAGGAATCATATTTTTGAGGAGTTTCAAACAAAGGTCTAAGGCTAAAACGGGGCTACAAACAACGGTTTATCTTCAAGGTAGGATATGGAACATTTTGTGACTAAATGAAACAAAGTTCAAATCAATGTGACAAAGCATAGAACAAATCTCATATTGGTCTTGGAAAATAGATAAACACCGCAATAGCAAGTTTTACTAAGCATGCATGAGCTAATCACACAACAAAAATGAGGGATATGCAAATATGAACAAGTATCCCTAAAATGGCCAAGCAAATCATCTCACAAGGGTCACTCTAGCTTAGTTGCATCATACTCATCCAAGAACTCATGTGCTCAATAAAAACATGCAAGATATCATATCACATCAAAAGCAACATCCATTTAGAGGCTAAACTATCCAAAAATATGCAAAGGAATTTACATGCTCACATCATCATTAGCCTTCTTTAGACATCTAAGATGGGAATTCCTAGTCCAAAAACAAAATATTTTTGTTCTTTTTCACACAATTTTTCAAATTTTTATGGATTTTCGCAAAAAAATTTCTCAAACACAAAACAAACAAACTCATTCATGCCATCAATTTCAATCATCATCCATGCATCACATCATGCAACAATCCAAAAGAAACATCCCTTAACAAAACAAGAGAAAACACACATGAAACTACACATGAAACTATGAGTTACTAACCCACCCCATACTTAAAATTTTGATGTCCTCATCAAAAGAAATCAAAACTCAAAAGTAAAGAGAAGAGTAAAGAGAGCTCACAATTCCTTATTCTTGAATGGCATGTTGAGGCTTAGTTCGCTAAGAGTAGAGCCCATGTGGCCCTTACTTCTTCACTTGGGTCAATCTTATCATAGAACTTTTTCACTCGATGACCATTTACCCGAAAGATCCTTCCATCGTCGCCCACCAAATCTACCGCTCCTTGAGAATGTATTTGATGTACCACAAACGGTCCGCTCCACTTTGTTCGAAGGTTTCCGGGAAAGAACCGAAGTCGTGCATTAAAGAGAACCTTGTCACCAACTTGATAGGTTTTTGGAATCAATTTCCTATCATGCCACCTTTTGGTCTTCTCTTTATACAACTTGGCGTTTTCGTAAGCCTTCAAACGCAACTCTCCCAATTCATGAAAGTCTAGAAGTCTCTTCTCTCCGGCTAGATTCACATCCCAATTCATTTCTTTGAGAGCCCATTTGGATTTGTGCTCCAACTCCACCGGTAAATGGCATACCTTTCCATAGACTAAGTTAAATGGTGTAGTCCCTAGAGGTGTCTTGTAGGCGGTTCTATAAGCTCAAAGTGCATCATCAAGCTTAGATGCCCAGTCTTTTCTTGACTTAGACACCGTCTTTTCCAAGATGGCCTTGATTTGACGATTTGAAACCTCAACTAGCCCACTTGTTTGAGGGTGATAAGGAGTAGCAACTCGGTGAGACACCCCATACTTGATCAATACATTCTCAAAGCACCTTTCAATGAAGTGTGGGCCACCATCACTAATGAGAACTCTCGGCACGCCAAATCTAGCAAAGATATTGCTCTTCAAGAATTTCATCACAACTCTTGCATCATTGGTCCTTGTTGGAATGGCTTCCACCCACTTAGAGACATAATCCACGGCCACCAAAATGTATTTGTACGGGCCCGACGTGGGGAATGGTCCCATGAAGTCGATCCCCCATACATCAAAGAGCTCTACCTCTAGCATTCCGGTTTGCGGAGTCTCATTTCTCCTTGACAAGTTCCCCTCTCTTTGGCACTCCTCACATGTCTTCACATACTCATGCACATCCTTAAACATGGTTGGCCAATAAAAACCGCAATGTAAAATTTTAGCCGTGGTCTTTGAACTCTTGGCATGCCCTCCGGTCGGCAAAGAATGGCAATGGCAAATGACACTTTCAATCTCCTCACTTGGAATGCACCGTCTATAGATTCCATCGCTCCCTTCCTTGTATAGGTATAGATCATCCCAATAATATTGCCTAGCATCATGTAAGAATTTCTTCCTAGCCGAATAAGACAAATTTGGTGGGATCACTCCCCCTACGACAAAGTTAGCGAAATCCGCAAACCAAGGGGTGACCCCTCGTTTCACGGTCTCAATAGATAGAAGACAAATGGGAGGTGAAGATTTAATCAATTTAGAATGGGATGGAATAGAGACCGAGTGAAGGATCTTACTTGATTTCATGGATCGACATTGCAAGGTATTAAGCCCGACATGTGAGGATGTCGATCGGGTCGAACAAGTGCACAATCCTCCTTGGACCGACGTTGCAGACCTCGGTCCCGAGTTACTGGGTACCTCGGGCCGACGTTCTATGCTCCGGGTCCGATGCTCTGCCTTAGTCGATTCCTCCTTTCTCTCTTTCTTGCCTCTCATTAGCCCTTCATCTGCCCTCATATTATCTATTTCCATGCCATCTTCCATCTCAATCATGTACTCCACGGGCAATCGAGATAGATGATCGGCCACCAAATTCTCCGAACCCACCATATCCTTGATCTCATGGTCAAACTCTTGAAGAAGAAGCATCCATCTCAAAAGCCTTGGTTTTGCATCTTTCTTTTTCATGAGGTACTTGATTGCCGCATGATCCGTATAGACTACCACCTTAGATCCCACAAGATATGACCGGAATTTTTCAAATGCAAACACCACCGCAAGGAATTCCTTTTCCGTAGTTGTATATTTGCATTGAGTTTCATCCAAGGTTTTACTTGCATAATAGATGGCATGCAACTTTCCCTCTTTTCTTTGCCCAAGAACGGCTCCCACGGCAAAATCACTTGCATCACACATCACTTCGAAGGGAAGATTCCAATCGGGTGACGCCATGATAGGTGCCGAAACCAGAGCGTCTCTCAACCTACAAAAAGCACTCATGCAATCATCGGAAAATTCGAAGGGAACATCCTTCATCAAGAGGTTAGACAGTGGTTTTGAGATTTTAGAGAAATCTTTGATGAAGCGTCTATAAAAGCCCGCATGACCTAAGAAACTCCTAACATCACGCACACAAGTAGGTGGGGGAAGTTTTTCAATTATCTCAATCTTGGCCTTATCAACTTCTATTCCTCTACTAGAAATGAGATGTCCTAGAACTATTCCTTCCTTAACCATGAAATGACATTTTTCCCAATTAAGCACAAGGTTAGTCTCCTCACATCTTGCTAACACTCTATCCAAATTAGCCAAGCAAGCATCAAAAGAGGAACCATAGACCGAAAAATCATCCATGAATACTTCCACTATTTCCTCTACCATGTCGGAGAAGATAGACATCATGCATCTTTGAAACGTTGCCGGAGCATTACACAAACCGAACGGCATGCGTCTATAGGCAAAGGTTCCATAGGGACATGTAAAATTCGTCTTCTCTTGATAATCGGGGTGAATAGGAATTTGCCAAAATCCACTATACCCATCAAGGTAGCAAAAGTATTCATGTTGTGCTAATCTTTCAAGAACTTGGTCAATAAAGGGAAGGGGGAAATGATCCTTACGAGTACCATTATTCAAATTTCGGTAATCAATGCACATGCGCCATTTTGTAGTGGTTCTTGTAGGAATCATTTCTCCTTTCTCATTTTCAAGTACGGTCAATCCACCCTTTTTAGGAACTACATGCACGGGACTAACATATTTGCTATCCGAAATTGGGAAGATGATTCTCGCATCCAACATCCTAAGTATCTCACTTTTAACCACCTCTTTCATATTAGGATTTAATCTTCTTTGTGGTTCAATAGTGGGTTTATGGTTGTCCTCCATGTAGATCCTATGCATGCAAATTGACGGTGAAATTCCCTTTAGTTCCTCTAATGAATACCCTAAGGCTCCTCTATGCTTCCTTAAGACCGCTAACAACTTAGACTCTTCCTCATCATTCAAATTAGCATTCACAATTTCGGGCAATGAAGAGTTAGGATCAAGAAAGGCGTACCTCAAGTCCTTTGGAAGCTCTTTTAGTTCATGTGAAGGCTCCGATGGTGCTTGGGTTTCCTCCGTTTCGGCCTTGAATACCTCCAAGTAAGACATCCCACTTTCCACTTTCTCATCTTCCTCTTTGTTAGCAATCACCCCTTCATTCTTCACTTCAACTCCATAAGGTGGTGGGATGGCTTTCAACTCTAGTTTCCTTGTACTTGGCTTGTTGGAGATAGCTTCCCATTGCACTCCCCTTGGAAGGGATTGGATCATCTTGGCCTCTCTTTGCAAAGCTACCTTCGAATTTGATTTGAAGGAGAAATCGAGCTACTCCTCCAAATTCAAGGGACAAGTGACCTTTCTTCACATCTATAATGGCTCCTACCGTAGCAAGGAACGGCCTTCCCAAAATGATAGGCTCTCCCGGTACTTCTAGCATGTCAACCACAACAAAATCCGCCGGGACGTAGTGTCCTTCCACACATACCGGGTAGTCCTCCACCACTCCAATCGGCTCAATTGACGTCCCATCGGCTATAGTCAACCTCATGTTAACCGGAGCAATGAGACCCATAGCGGTAGACTTCCATATGGTGTATGGTATAACACTTGTACTTTCTCCAAGGTCACACAATGCTTGAAACTTTCGTGACCCAATACCCACGGTAATAGCAAATCCTCCGGGATCACCTAGCTTTTGAGGTAGCTCCAAGATCTTCACCTCATCTTGCATCTTCACAATCGACCTCTTCTTGCTCAAAATTTCCTTTAAAAACTTTGCATAGGATGGCATCTCACTTAGAGCATCGGTGAATGGGATGGTGATGTTCAAGCCTTTGAAAAGCTTCAAGAACCGCTTAAACTTGCCCTCAACAATCTCCTTGGGCTTCTTCAATGGGTATGGAAGAGTTATGGCACCTTGTTTCTTGGTTGAATCACCTCCTTGGACCGATCTTGATCTCTCTCAACATTTTCAGCTTGGATCGACTTCGGAGTGACCTCGGGACCGACTTCGGGAACCTCGGTCCTGGGTCAGGGAATTTCTGGGGACGTCGGGCCGACTACAGGGCACGTCGGGCCCGAGTTACGCTCCACCTCGGTCCAACTCAGGGGACCTCCTCCGTCTTCTAGATCGACGTCATGGCATGTCGGGCCCGAGTTACTGGGCAACTCGGTCCGACCTTCTTCTCTTGTCCTTGGAACTTGTGGCTCGGGCAAACTCCGTCCACTCCTCAATCCTATGGCTCAAACTTCATTTTGTTGTTGTTGGGCACGGGGATTCTCCTCGGGTCGGCCCGGGAGTCTCCTTTCCTCTCTTGGAAGTTGATTCGCCATATGAACAAATTGGTTGTCCACTTGCCTTCTCCAAACACCCAACTCTTTGAATTGATCATCAAATCTTCTCTCCATATTGGTGAATTGATTCTTCAAGTCTTGAGCCCATGGTGGTGTTTGCTCATAGAATCCCGGAGGTCGGTATGGTGGTGGTTGGGCCCTTGGCTCATTTTGGTTGAAATTGTTGTTGTAGCCATTAGCTTGGCCTTGGTTCCACCTTCCTCCATTGTTGAAATTGGCTCTTCCTCCAAAATTTCTTTGAACATAGTGTGCCTCCTCAATTTGCTCGGCCAAACGAACTTTGCGTTCATTAGGACACTCTTGGGCTCCATGCTTCAAAGAACCACATTCTTCACAAGCTCTTGAGTTTTGTTGGAGATCACCCATCTTCCTCCTCTTCTTGTTCAACTCATCCTCAAGGAATTGGATCTTCACATCTTTATCCACCTCTTCACTCTTTGGATCGTAAAGCCTCTTTGCACCATCTCCATGGACTCTTACCTCTTTGTTCCCTTGACTCACTCCGTACATGGCTTTGTAATCGGAGAGCTTATCTAGCAACTCCCATGCTTGCTCCGGTGGCAAGTCAATGAACCCACAATCGGTGTGAAGGTTCAATTTGTCCTTGGTGGCGGGGTTGATTCCTTGGAAGAATATGTCTTGAAGGACATAAGGTTGTTGCCCATGCGTTGGACATTGCCTTAACATTTCCTTGAACCGATCCCAAGCCTCGAAGAGTGGCTCGTGGGCTCCTTGTTGAAAACTTGCTATCTTCCTTCTAAGCTCCGTCGTCTTGGTGGACGGAAAGAACTTCATCAAGAATGCTTCATTTAGAGCCCTCCATGATGTGATGGAACGAGGTGCTTGGCTCTCCAACCAATGCAATGCCTTGCCTCCCAACGACCACTTAAAGGCCTTGAGTAGCACATACTCAAGCGTCTCATCATCCGTCGAGATGGTCTCACATAGATCCTTGAATTGCTTCAAATGCTCGATCGGGCACTCATTCGGTCTCCCTTGAAATTGATCTCTCTTGATAAGTGAGATAAATTGAGTTTTGATCTCAAAGTTCTTTGACACCTCCGGCAAGACGATGGCCGGTTCCGGCACCTTCAACTCCGGATGCATGTATTGTCTAGCATTCCGGGGTTGGGTGTTGATTTGAGCCTCCAATCTCATCCTTTGCTCGCGCTCTCTCCTAGCCTCGGCATCTCGGTTTGCCATCTCAAGTTGCATACGAGCCATGTCGGCTCTCATCCTTTCGACCTCCTCATCACGAGCTTGGTCCGCCATCCTCTTCTTCTTTCGAGCTTGTTTGATGATGCTTTCCGGATCACACACAAAGTCGAGCTTAAATGTTCCTCGGACGGAACGAGCTCGCATACACCTACAACCAAAGGCACAAATAAAACCGAATCAAAACAAACAAGGGGCTTGGGCTAGTCCCTCACCCAAATCACTACCAAAATCAAAGACTCAACAAAAGATGGTACCTCAAACAAGTAGAACTCCCCGGCAACGGCGCCAAAATTCTGATGGGGGTCGTCCGGATTGGATGATATCAAAATTTAAATTTATAAACCGAACCCCAATTGTAGTAAAAGAGGTAGGGTGTCGAACACACGGGAGTTCGTGCATTGAGAGTACCCAAAAGACTACAAAGAGGTAAAAGAAAGGTAAAAACGAGGAAAATCAAAGAGAACACCTCGGACCGACACTAGTCACTTCGGTCCGAGGGTGGATTGAGGTTGATTTGGCCGGGACCGACACACAGAACGTCGGGCCCGATGTACTGGGTAACTCGAACTAGGTAAATTTAGTAGATCGGTCTTGGGTTTTTGGGTTCCTTCCCTAACTAGACTTGGGTAATTCCACCCCAATTCAGCCAATAAGTGTTGATCCTTGTGAGATCGAGGTTGCTAGCCTTCGATCCCTCCACTCTACACTTCGACCCAAGGGAGTTTCCACTCGCCTTCGATGCTAGGTCTAGTGATGGGTTCGAGATCGCTCCCGCTTACTCTTACCAATTACAAGCCTAGGTCCCTTGTTTCCACAAGAGAATTGAAGCTCAATGTAGAGAGGATTCCTAGATCAAGCACTCAAGGCTATGGAATTGGGGGTTCCTACCCAATCCTAGCTAGGGGTTTCCCTCATAGCCCAAGACTATGGAATCTACTCCATCAAGTAAGAGTAAAAAGCAATCAAATGGCAAATCATGCAAATCTCAATCATCAAACTCAAACCAAAGCTAAATCGCATTCAAATCAAAAGGGTTCGCAATATCCAAGTCTTAATTCTACTAAACCAAAGCAAAACAAGTTCAAAACTCACTAATCTCCTCTCTAGCTCCACCGATCTCCCTCTCTTCTCCTCCTCCTTTCTTCTCCTTGCTCTCCAAGTCTTCCTTGAGCCTTTGAGAGTGATTTTTGTGTGTGTGTGATTGATCTCCCTAATGCTCTCTAATCACCTCTAATTATCCTCTTCTCTTAATTGGGGACCAAGGAATTCCAAATTTAGAAGAAGGGCAAAATTGGAAGATCACAACATTATGCCTTGGAGTCCAATCCTTCCTTTTGCCGACTCGGACCGACGCGGGCAGACATCGGGCCCGACGTTGGGAACGTCGGTCCTATGCTCTAGTGCTCGAACTCGGGCCCATCTTGGTAGTAACTCGATCTTGGGTCTCGGTCCTTCTTCTCTTCTTGGTTTTCCTTGAGTTCCTCTTCATTCTTTGCATGGCTCTTCCGTTCCTTGGCTCCCTTGCGTGGCTCCTTCTTATAAACTTCTCCGAAACGTCCTCAAAACGCGCCATTTTACCTACAAAACATAACAAACTCGCATAGTTTCCGAATCTTGTGGAAAACCGGGAACTAAGCTAAAAAGGGACAAAACTAACAAAGAAAGGAATGAAAAACACTTATTTACAAGGGAAATTAACTACTAAAACACCACCAAAATGAGAGGCGTCAATCAGCGTCCTCAAATCCTGGGGGTTGAGCAACGTACACCTCTTCCTTTAGCTTGCCATTTAGGAAGGCAGTCTTAACATCCATTTGAAAGAGCTTGAACCCTTTGTGAGCGGCGTAGGCAATGAGGAGGCGTATAGCTTCAATTCTAGCGACAGGAGCGAAGGTCTTATCATAGTCGATCCCTTCCTCTTGCCTATAGCCTTGAGCCACAAGCCTTGCATTGTTTCTTGAAACTCTGCCACTCTCATCAAGCTTGTTCCTGTAGACCCACCTCGTCCCTATTATGTGTTTGTTTTTCGGACGAGGGACGAGGGTCCAAACCTTGTTTCTTTCAAATTGATTGAGTTCTTCTTGCATGGCTTGAACCAATCAGCGTCCTAAAGCGCCTCCTTTATGTTCTTAGGTTCAATTAAGGACACAAAGGCGTTGAAAGCGCAGAACGCTATGTTGGCGCTATGGGACTGATTCATAGCTGATCTAGTTTGGACTCCTTTTGAGATGTCTGAGATGATTTGATCTGTTGAGTGAAGTCTAGAAAGGTTGGAGCCCCTATGAGTAGCGTCCCTTGCAGGAGTACACCTAGGGTCCGTCCAATCAGAATCATCGGAGTCAAAACCATCTTCTTCATTGACAAGCTCAGTGTGTTCCCCCTTAGAATGAGCGTCCACACTGTGCCTTTCTCCTCCTTGTTGACTTGATTCAACAGTATCCCCTTGGTTTAGCGACCAAGTTTGAGAGGGCTCATGCTGTTCGCTAGGGACTCCCATTGAAACCTCATCGCGAGTTTCAGGGGCGTTCATAGGAACGTAGTATTTGTCGGAGGATCCTCTGGGTTCTTCTTCATCGTCTTCATCATCGTCCTTTGGAGAGGAGCGACGTTCTTTCTTACTTGGTTCTTTCTTGAGAGATGAGTTTTCTTTGAATATCAGATGGATACTTTCCTCAAGCTTAAGAGTCCGTTTGTTGAAGACTCTTTAGGCTTTGCTTGTGAGGGAGTATCCAAGGAATATTCCTTCATCACTCCTAGCATCAAATTTGCCGATGTTGTCTTTGCCGTTGTTGTGGATGAAACATTTACACCCAAAGACTTTGAGGTGCGAGATGTTTGGCTTCCTTCCATTTAGAAGCTCATAGGACGTCTTTTTGAGCAATGGACGAATCATGGCTCGATTAATGATGTAGGTAACTGACATCTCTTATTTTGGTGGTGTTTTAGTGGCTAGTTTCCCATGTAAATATGTGTCTTTTGTTCCTTTCTTTGCTAGTTTTGTTCCTTTTTAGCTTAGATTCCGATTTTCTATGAGATTCGGAGACTATGAGAATTTGTTGTGTTTTGTAGGTGTTTTTGGCATGGATTGAGGAAGTTTCAAAAGGAGTCCCTAAGGAGAAGCAAGGCGTGAGCATCAAGGAGCGGAAGAGCCGAGCGATCAACGAAGAGGAGCTCAAGAAAGACCAAGAAGAGAGGAGGACCGACGCCAGGATCAAGTTGCCCAGCAACTCGGGCCCGAGATCGACCTATGGATACCCGGACCGAGATGTGGCAAGTCGGTCCCGAGGTACACGCACGTCGGTCCAAGTTGGCGGAATTGTGGATTGGGCTCCAAGGCACACAAATGTGATCTACCACTTTTGCCCCTCTTCTATTTTTGGAGATTCTTGGCCCCCAATTAAAAGAGGGGAGATTAGAAGACAATAATCCAAGCTTAGACACAATTAATCACTCTCAAAGGCTCAAGGAAGACTTGGAGGGCAAGGAGGAAGAAAGCAGGGGAGAAGAAGAGGAGAATTCGGTAGAGGATTGCTAGTTCTAGGAAGAATTTGTGAGTTTGAACTTGTTTTGTTTAGCAATTTGTGAATTGGAGTTTGGATCTTGTGATTTCTTTTTGAATTGAATGAGATTTGGCTTTTGTTTGAGTTTGATGATTGATATTTGTTTGCTTTGTCCTTTGATTGCTTTTTACTCTAGTCTCATGGAGTAGATTCCATAGTCTTGGGCTATGGGGGAAACCCCTAGCTAGATTTGGGTGTGAACCCCCAATTCTATAGCCTTGAGTGTTTGATCTAGGAATCCTCTCTACATAGAGCTACAATCTCTTGTGAAAGAAAGGGATCAAGGGCTTGTGAAGGCAAGAGTGAGTGAAAGCGATCGATTGCCATCACTTGACCTTGCATCGAAAGGGAAATCAATCTCCCTAAGGTCGATGTCTAGAGTCGCGGGATCGGAGGCAAACAACCTCGATCCTACGAGGATCAACACTCATTAGTTGAATTGGGGTGGAATTACCCACTTCTAGTTAGGGAAGGAACCCAAAAACCCAACACCAATCTCTCCTATTGCGTAGTCCGACATTCCCAAACCTCGGGCCCGACTTGAAGCTGTGTCGGTCCAGGCCAAACCTTTGTCGATCCAACTCGGGCCGAAGTGACCCATGTCGGTCCCGAGTTGTTCCCTTTGATTTTCCTTGTTTTACCCTTTCTTTTCCTATTTTAAGTCTTTTTGGTGCACTCAACGCACGAACTCCCGAGTGTTCGACACCCTACCCTTGTACTACTACGGGGTTCGGTTTTTAATTGAATTTTGACCCCCCAATCAGGACTGGTCAGAATTTTGGCGCCGTTGCCGGGGAGTTCTACTTGTTTAAGGTACCTCTTTTGTTGAGTCTTTGATTTGGTAGTGATTTGGGTGAGGAATTAGCCCAAACCCCTTGTTTGTTTTGATTTGGTTTTGTTTGTGTCTTTGGTTATAGGTGTATGCGAGCTCGTTCCGTCCGAGGAACACTTGAGTTCAACTTTGTGAGTGATCCCGAATGCATAATCAAGCAAGCTCGAAAGAAGAAGAGAATGGAGAACCAAGCACTACATGACGATGAGGTTGCTCGGATGAGGGCCGACATGGCTCGTATGCAACTTGAGATGGAAAACCGGGAAGCCGAAGTAAGGAGAGAGCGTGAGGAAAGGATGGGATTGGAGGCTCAACTCAACACCCAACCCCGGAATGCACGCCAATACATGCATCCGGAGTTGAAGGTGCCGGAGCTGGCCATTGTCTTACCGGAGGTTTCAAAGAACTTCGAGATCAAGACTCAATTCATATCACTTATCAAGAGGGACCAATTTGAGGGGCGACCAAATGAGTGCCCGATTGAGCATGTGAAGAGGTTCAAGGATATGTGTGATACTATCTCGACGGATGAGGAGACGCTAGAGTATGTGTTACTCAAAACTTTCAAATGGTCGTTAGGAGGCAAAGCGGCACATTGGCTAGAGAGCCAAGCCCTCGATCCATCACTTCATGGCGGGCTCTCAACGAAGCATTCTTGATGAAGTTCTTCCCACCAACAAAAACCACGGAGCTTAGAAGGAAGATAGCAAGTTTCCCACAAGGAGCAAATGAGCCACTCTTTGAGGCTTGGGATCGGTTCAAGGAAATGTTGAGGCAATGTCCAATGCATGGGCAACAACTATATGTTCTCCAAGACATATTTTTCCAAGGAATCAACCTCGCCACCAAGGACGAGTTGAATCTTCACACCGATTGCGGGTTCATCGATTTGCCACCGGAGCAAGCATGGGAGTTACTTGATAAACTCTTCGATTACTAAGCTATGTACGGAGTGAGTCAAGTCAACAAGGAGGCAAGAGTCCATGGAGATGGTACAAGGAGGCTCTATGACCCGAAGAGTGAGGAGGTTGACAAGAATGTGAGACTTCAATTTCTTGAGGATGAGTTGACTAAGATGAGGAGGCAAATGGCTCATCTCAAGCAAACCTCAAGGGCATGTGAAGAATGTGGATCTTTCAAGCATAACGCACAAGAGTGTCCCAATGAACGCCAAGTTCGCTTGGCCGAGCAAATTGAGGAGGCACACACTTTGTTCAAAGAAACTATGGAGGAAGAGCCAACTTCAACAACGGAGGGAATGGAGGAAATGGACGGTGGAATCAAGGCCAAGCTAATGGCTACAACAACAACTACAATCAAAAGGAGCCAAGGGCCCAACCTCCGCCATACCGACCTCCGGGGTTTTATGAACAAACTCCACAATGGGCACAAGAGATGAGAGGCGAGTTCAAGGATTTGAAAACTCAATTCATTAATGTTGAGAGGCGAGTTGATGAAGTGAGCACTCAATTCAAGGAGTTTGGTGTATGGAGAAGACAAGTGGACAACCAATTTGTTCATATTGCAACTCAACTTCCGAGAGAGAATGGGAGACTCCCGGGCCGACCCGAGGAGAACCCCCGTGCCCCACAATAACAAAATGAAGTCCGAGCTATAGGGTTGAGGAGTGGTCGGAGCTTACCCGAGCCACATGTGTCGAAGCCGAGAGAAGAAAGTCAGACCGAGTTGCCCAGCACCTCGGGCCCGACGTGCCAAGATATCGAGCCAGAAGTCGATGAAGGTCCCTTGTCTAGGACCGAGGAAGTCGGGCCCGACATGCCCTGAAGTCAGACCGACATCCCAGACACCGAGGACCAGAACATCGGTCCCGTTGTCGAGCCTACATCGGTCCAAGTAGAGAAAGAGGCGAGTGAGCCAAGCCGGTACTAGGAGGTCGATCCCAACAAGAATCAAGGCGGCTGATGTCTCTCATTTTGGTAGTGTTTTAAGTGTGTTTTCCTTGGTAGTTTTAGTCCTTTTTCCTTCTTTTCTTGTGTGTTATGTCCCTTTTTAGCTTAGATTCCGATTTTCTACGAGATTCAGAGACTATGCGCATTTTGTGTGTTTTGTAGGCATTTTGGAGCAAAAATCATGGAGATTGGAGCATGGCATGATGGAGGAATTTAAGGATGGAAAAGGAGATAAAATGGAGCTAAAAATGCATGGAAAGAAGCCTCAAGTAAAGACGAAGAGAATGGCGAAAGAATCGAGTCAATCGGAGCTAAAACGAGAGAGAACGGAGCGAAACAAGCTGAAAAGTGCCTTAGGACCGAGGTACCCAGCATGTCGGGCCCGAGGTACCATGGTGGCCCGAGGTGGTGGTCCGAGGTGTGCATGTCGGGCCCGAGGTCGCTGGAACGAATGCCTTTGGACCGAGGTTGAAGCAAGTCGGGCCCGAGGTTCTCCGTGTCGATCCATGTCGGTCGTGGCTCCAGATTCCTTTCTTTTTGGGATTTTCTTGTTAATTCCCAAAACTATATTTGCTTCCTTGGAGATCAAGGAGTCTAGAAGCCTTGGGGATCAAGGAGTTCTAGAAGCCTTGGAGGTCAAGGACTTGCCTTGGAGCCCAAGGAGTTTAGAGGGGTAATCTAGTCTTTGTAGTAGGGGGAATAATCTCTATTTAAACCCTTGTAATCTCTAATTTGGGAGACATCTTATCATAGACACTTTAGAGAGAGAGTAGAGAGGGACGTTTGAGAGGGTAGAAGGAAGAAGGGGGTGGACTCTTCTCCAAGGGAGGGAAAGAACCCAAGATCTAGAGGAGGATTTGGGTGAATTCCTTTCCTTGGAGAAGAAAGAAACCCTTAGGCTTGGAGCGGGAGTAGAGATTGTAAGAATTCCTCTTCTTAGTTTAATTCAAGTTTGTTTTGTGTGTTGATTGTGGATTTGACTTGCATGAATCATGATTTGCTTATGGTCTTTGATGATTGCTAGCTTGAAATCCATGATTAGTGAGTAGATAGCTTGATCTTGGGCTATGGGGGAAACCCCTAGCTAGGATTGGGTATGAACCCCCAATTCCATAGCCTTGAGTGCTTGATCTATGAATCCTCTCTACATTGAGCTTCAATTCTCTTGTGGGAACAAGGGATCAAGGGCTTGTGATTGGTAAGAGTAAGCGGGAGCGATCTCGAGCCCATCACTTGACCTTGCATCGAAGGGAAAGCGAAAGCCCCCCATGGTCGATGTGTAGAGTGGAGGGATCGAAGGCGAACAACCTCGATCTCATAAGGATCAACACTTATTGGCTGAATTGAGGTGGAATCACCCAAGTCTAGTTAGGGAAGGAACCCAAGGCCCAAGATCCCTTAGCCTAGCTTGTTTCTTCCCTTTTGCATTGATCTTTGAGTCGTGCCCGAGGTCCCTAGCCTCGAGCCCGACTTTGTTTGTGCCTAGCTACCTTGGTCCCGAGATTGACAACCTCGGTCCCGAGTTGCTTCGTGTGATTTATTCCCATTGTGTTTGTGTTAGACAATCAACCGTTCAAAAGCGCATGAAATAATTCCCTGTGATCGTCCTCGACCACCGTACTACAACGGGGTCGTGATACAAATTTTTTTTGTTGATTGACCCGGGGCCCTATCCTTAGGTTGGTAGAGTACTTTGGGCCTGTCATCAGCGGCACAACTCTTCCTTACCCATCAACGAAGCCCAAGGATGTTGTAAAGGGCAAGTTCAAGAGGATCTTGAAGCTTTTGCAAGGGTTGAACATCATAATACCATTCACCGACGCTCTAAATGAGATGCCTTCATATGCAAAGTTCTTGAGAGAGATTTTGAGCAAGAAGAGGTCGATTGTGGAAATGCAAGATGAGGTGAAGATTTTGGAGCTACCTCAAAAATTGGGAGACCCCGGGAGATTTGCAATTACCGTGGGTATTGGATCTCAAAGTTTCCAAGCTCTATGTGACCTCGGAGCAAGCGTATCGGTTATGCCCATGAGCATTTGGAAGAGGGCTAACCTTGGTGAGATTGAGCCGGTTGACATGTCTCTCACCATGGCCGATGGTTCAACTACAAAAGCCACGGGAATTTTGGATGATGTCCCGGTTAGAGTGGGGAAGTACTTCGTCCCCGACGATTTTGTGATCCTTGATATGAAGGAAGATCCTTTGGTACCTATTATTCATGGAAGGCCGTTTCTAGCCACGGCGGGAGCAAAATTTGACGTGAAGAATAGAAAGGTGACTTTTGAGATAGGAGAAGACAAGGTAGAGTTCCACTTCAACAAAGCTCTAAATGAACCGGATGCCTTGGCAACCGGAAGCCACCCCGCCTCACGGACGGGAACTTCAACCGGTGGAAAACAAGGTTCGAGTGCTTCGTGCGAAGTCAAAACTACCAATGCTGACTGGTGATAAAGAACGGTGACCTCAAAGTCCCAGATGCTATGAAGGACAAAGAAGGAGAATAGGGTCCCGATGAGTTCAAACTCATGGAGGCGAACGCTAAAGCTATCTGTTTCTTACAAACGTCCCTCTGCGAAAGGGACACCACCCGTGTGTGCAATCTTCCAATTGCCAAGCTCCAATGGGAAGCTCTGGAGAAATACCATGTCGGGACGCCCGAAATGAAAGAGGACGTCCAGCTTGAAACTAAAAGGGACTTCTACAAGTTCAAGATGTTCACAAATGAGACCATCACCGACTACTCCTTCCGTTTTGAGGCCTTACTGACCAAGTTGAAAAACTTGGGTGTCAAAGAAACGGAGATCACTCAAAGGATGAAGGTTCAAGTCTTGATTGATGGGCTTACGGGACCATGGAACTTCAATAGAATGACGTTCAAGGAAAACCAAGCCAACAAAGGAGTATCCATGGAGGAGATCTATGGAAAGCTCAAAGGATATGAAGCAAGGAGAAATCAGGATTTGCTGGAAATGGAAAGAGTTCCCAAAATGAACTGGCTCTGACTCTCGCAGCAAGAAAGATCATTATGCCAAAAACTGTAACTCAGGACTCTCTTCAAAAGAGGCGAAAAAGAAAGCCTTGTTTGGTGAGGCCACATGGAACGACCTCGACTCAAGTGATGAGGAACCGGCTAATCAAGTAGCATACATGGCGATGGAGGACGCTTCAGTGGACGCATCTGAAGCGGAGCAAGAGGTAACTCACGAATCCGTGAGTTACCTCTTGAAGATTGTGCTTCGGTCTTGCTTGCATTGTTATTGCTTGAGGACAAGCAAGTTTAAGTATGGGGTATTCTGACGTCTCTCATTTTGGTGGTGTTTTAGTAGTTAATTTCCCTTGTAAATATGTGTCTTTTTTTCCTTTCTTTGTTAGTTTCGTCCCTTTTTAGCTTAGTTCCCGGTTTTCCACAAGATTCGGAAACTATGCGAGTTTGTTATGTTTTGTAGGTAAAATGGCGCGTTTGAGGACGTTTTGGAGAAGTTTATAAGAAGGAGCCAAGCAAGGGAGCCAAGGAGCGGAAGAGCCATGCAAAGAATGAAGAGGAACTCAAGGAAAACCAAGAAGAGAAGAAGGACCGAGACCCAGGATCGAGTTACTACCAAGACGGGCCCGAGTTCGAGCACCAGAGCATAGGACCGACGTTCCCAACGTCGGGCCCGATGTCTGCCCGCGTCGGTCCGAGTCGGCAAAAGGAAGGATTGGGCTCCAAGGCACAATGTTGTGATCTTCCAATTTTGCCCTTCTTCTAATTTGGAATTCCTTGGTCTCCAATCAAGAGAAGAGGATAATTAGAGGTGATTAGAGAGCATTAAGGGAGATCAATCACACACACACAAAATCACTCTCAAAGGCTCAAGGAAGACTTGGAGAGCAAGGAGAAGAAAGGAGGAGGAGAAGAGAGAGAGATCGGTGGAGGTAGAGAGGAGATTAGTGAGTTTTGAACTTGTTTTGCTTTGGTTTAGTAGAATTAAGACTTGGATCTTGTGAATCCTTGTGGATTTGAATGCAATTTGAGTTTGATTTGATATTGATGATTGAGATTTGCATGATTTGCCATTTGATTGCTCTTTACTCTTACTTGATGGAGTAGATTCCCATGTCTTGGGCTATGGGGGAAACCCCTAGCTAGGATTGGGTAGGAACCCCCAATTCCATAGCCTTGAGTGCTTGATCTAGGAATCCTCTCTACATTGAGCTTCAATTCTCTTGTGGAAACAAGGGACCTAGGGCTTGTGATTGGTAAGAGTAAGCGGGAGCGATCTCGAACCCATCACTAGACCTAGCATCGAAGGCGAGTGGAAACTCCCTTGGGTCGAAGTGTAGAGTGGAGGGATCGAAGGCTAGCAACCTCGATCTCACAAGGATCAACACTTATTGGCTGAATTGGGGTGGAATTACCCAAGTCTAGTTAGGGAAGGAACCCAAAAACCCAAGACCGATCTACTAAATTTGCCTAGTTTGAGTTACCCAGTACATCGGGCCCGACGTTGTGTGTGTCGGTCCCGGCCAAATTGACATCGATCCACCCTCGGACCAAAGTGACCAGTGTCGGTCCGAGGTGATTTCCCTTGATTTTCCTTGTTTTGCCTTTCTTTTACCTCTTTTTAGTCTTTCGGGTACTCTCAACGCACGAACTCCCGTGTGTTCGACACCCTACCACTTTTACTACAATTGGGGTTCGGTTTATAAATTGAAAATTTGATATCATCCGATCCGGACGACCCCCGTCAGAATTTTGGCGCCGTTGCCGGGGAGTTCTACTTGTTTGAGGTACCCATCTTTGTTGAGTCTTTGATTTGGTAGTGATTTGGGTGAGGGACTAGCCCAAGCCCCTTGTTTGTTTTGATTCGGTTTTGTTTGTGTTTTTGGTTGTAGGTGTATGCGAGCTCGTTCCATCCGAGGAACACTTGAGCTCGACTTTGTGTGTGATCCGGAAAGCGTCATCAAACAAGCTCGAAAGAAGAAGAGGATGGCGGACCAAGCTCGTGATGAGGAGGTCGAAAGGATGAGAGCCGACATGGCTCGTATGCAACTTGAGATGGCAAACCGAGATGCCGAGGCTAGGAGAGAGCGCGAGCAAACGATAAGATTGGAGGCTCAAATCAACACCCAACCCCGGAATGCTAGACAATACATGCATCCGGAGTTGAAGGTGCCGGAACCGGCCATCGTCTTGCCGGAGGTATCAAAGAACTTTGAGATCAAAACTCAATTTATCTCACTTATCAAGAGAGATCAATTTCAAGGGAGACCGAATGAGTGCCCGATCGAGCATTTGAAGCAATTCAAGGATCTATGTAAGACCATCTCGACGGATGATCAGACGCTTGAGTATGTGCTACTCAAGGCCTTTAAGTGGTCATTGGGAGGCAAGGCATTGCATTGGTTGGAGAGCCAAGAACCTCGTTCCATCACATCATGGAGGGCTCTCAATGAAGCATTCTTGATGAAGTTCTTTCCGCCCACCAAGACGACGGAGCTTAGAAGGAAGATAGCAAGCTTTCAACAAGGAGCCTACGAGCCACTCTTCGAGGCTTGGGATCGGTTCAAGGAAATGTTAAGGCAATGTCCAACGCATGGGCAACAACCTTATGTCCTTCAAGACATATTCTTCCAAGGAATCAACCCCGCCACCAAGGACAAATTGAACCTTCACACCGATTGTGGGTTCATTGACTTGCCACCGGAGCAAGCGTGGGAGTTGCTAGACAAGCTCTCCGATTACGAAGCCATGTACGGAGTGAGTCAAGGGAACAAGGAGGTAAGAGTCCATGGAGATGGTGCAAAGAGGCTTTACGATCCAAAGAGTGAAGAGGTGGATAAAGATGTGAAGATCCAATTTCTAGAGGATGAGTTGAACAAGATGAGGAGGAAGATGGGTCATCTCCAACAAAATTCAAGAGCATGTGAAGAATGTGGTTCTTTGAAGCATGGAGCCCAAGAGTGTCCAAATGAGCGCCAAGTTCGATTGGCCGAGCAAATTGAGGAGGCACACTATGTTCAAAGAAACTATGGAGGAAGAGCCAACTTCAACAATGGAGGGAATGGAAGGTGGAACCAAGCCTAAGCTAATGGCTACAACTTCAACCAAAACGAGCCAAGGGCCCAACCACCACCATACCGACCTCCGGGATTCTACGAGCAAACTTCACAATGGGCACAAGAGATGAGAGCCGAGTTCAAGGAATTGAAGAATCAATTCATCAATGTGGAGAGAAGAGTTGATGAAATGGGTGCCCAATTCAAGGAGTTTGGTGTTTGGAGAAGGCAAGTGGACAATCAATTTGTTCACATGGCGAATCAACTTCCAAGAGAGGAAGGGAGACTCCCGGGCCGACCCGAGGAGAATCCCCGTGCCCAACAACAACAAAATGAAGTTCGAGCCATAGGATTGAGGAGTGGACGGAGTTTGCCCGAACCACAAGTTCCAAGGACAAGAGAAGAAGGTCGGACCGAGTTGCCCAGTAACTCGGGCCCGACGTGCCATGACATCGATCCAGAAGACAGAGGAGGTCCCTTGAGTTGGACCGAGGTTGAGTGTAACTCGGGCCCGACATGCCCTGTAGTCGGCCCGACGTCCCCAGAAGTTCCCTGCCCCAGGACCGAGGTTCCTGAAGTCGGTCCCGAGGTCACTCCAAAGTCGATCCAAGTTGAAAATGTTGAGAGAGATCAAGATCGATCCAAGGAGGTGGATTCAACCAAGAAACAAGGTGCCACAACTCTTCCATACCCATTGAAGAAGCCCAAGGAGATTGTTGGGGACAAGTTTAAACGGTTCTTAAAGCTTTTGCAAGGCTTGAACATCACCATCCCATTCACCGATACTCTAAGTGAAATGCCATCCTATGCAAAGTTTTTGAAGGAAATTTTGAGCAAGAAAAGGTCGATCGTGGAGATGCAAGATGAGGTGAAGATCTTGGAGCTACCTCAAAAGCTAGGTGATCCCGGAAGATTTTCTATCACCGTGGGTATTGGTTCACGAAAGTTTCAAGCATTGTGTGACCTTGGAGCAAGTACAAGTGTTATACCATACACCATATGGAAGTCTACCGCTATGGGTCTCATTGCTCCGGTTAACATGAGGTTGACTATAGCCGATGGGACATCAATTGAGCCAATTGGAGTGGTGGAGGACTACCCGGTATGTGTAGAAGGACACTACGTCCCGGCGGACGTTGTTGTGGTTGACATGCTAGAAGTACCGGGTGAGCCTATCATTTTGGGAAGGCCGTTCCTTGCTACGGTGGGGGCCGTTATAGATGTGAAGAAAGGTCACTTGTCCCTTGAATTTGGAGGAGTAGAGCTCGATTTCTCCTTCTAATCAACTTCGATGGAAGCTTTGTATAGAGAGGCCAAGATGGTCCAATTTCTTCCAAGAGGAGTGCAATGGGAAGCTATATCCAACAAGCCAAGTACAAGGAAACTAGAGTTGAAAGCCATCCCACCACCCTATGGAGTAGAAGTGAAGAATGAAGGGGTAGTTGCCAACCAAGAGGAAGATGAGAAAGTGGAGAGTGGGATGTCTTACTTGGAGGTATTCAAGGCCGAAACGGAGGAAACCCAAGCACCACCGGAGCCTTCACATGAACTAAAGGAGCTTCCAAAGGACTTGAGGTATGCCTTCCTTCGTCCTAACTCCTCATTGCCCGTAATTGTGAATGCTAATTTGAATAATGAGGAAAAGTCTAAGTTGTTAACGGTCTTAAGAAAGCATAGAGGAGCCTTAGGGTATTCATTAGAGGAACTAAAGGGAATTTCAACGTCAATTTGCATGCATAGGATCTACATGGAGGACAACCATAAACCCACTATTGAACCACAAAGAAGATTAAATCCTAATATGAAAGAAGTGGTTAAAAGTGAGATGCTTAGGATGTTGGATGCGGGAATCATCTTCCCAATTTCGGATAGCAAATATGTTAGTCCCGTGCATGTAGTTCCTAAGAAGGGTGGATTGACCGTAGTGCAAAACGAGAAAGGAGAAATGATTCCTACTAGAACCACTACAAAATGGCGCATGTGCATTGATTACCGAAAGTTGAATAGTGGAACTCGTAAGGATCATTTCCCCCTTCCTTTTATTGACCAAGTTCTTGAAAGATTAGCACAACATGAATATTTTTGCTACCTTGATGGGTATAGTGGATTTTGGCAAATCCCTATTCACCCCGATGATCAAGAGAAGACGACTTTTACATGTCCCTATGGAACCTTTGCCTATAGACGCATGCCGTTCGGTTTGTGTAATGCTCCGGCAACGTTTCAAAGATGCATGATGTTTATCTTCTCCGACATGGTAGAGGAAATAGTGGAAGTATTCATGGATGATCTTTCGGTTTATGGTTCCTCTTTTGATGCTTGCTTGGCTAATTTGGATAGAGTGTTAGCTAGATGTGAGGAGACTAACCTTGTGCTTAATTGGGAAAAATGTCATTTCATGGTTAAGGAAGGAATAGTTTTAGGACATCTCATTTCTAGTAGAGGAATAGAAGTTGATAAGGCCAAGATTGAGATAATTGAAAAGCTTCCCCCACCAACTTGTGTGCGTGATGTTAGGAGTTTCTTAGGTCATGCGGGCTTTTATAGACGCTTCATCAAAGATTTCTCTAAAATCTCAAAACCATTGTCTAACCTCTTGATGAAGGATGTTCCCTTCAAATTTTCCGAGGATTGCATGAGTGCTTTTTGTAGGTTGAGAGATGCTTTGGTTTCGGCACCTATCATGGCGTCACCCGATTGGAATCTTCCCTTCGAAGTGATGTGTGATGCAAGTGATTTTGCCGTGGGAGCCGTTCTTGGGCAAAGAAAAGAGGGAAAGTTACATGCCATCTATTATGCAAGTAAAACCTTGGATGAAACTCAATGCAAATATACAACTACGGAAAAGGAATTCCTTGCGGTGGTGTTTGCATTTGAAAAATTCCGGTCATATCTTGTGGGATCTAAGGTGGTAGTCTATACGGATCATGCGGCAATCAAGTACCTCATGAAAAAGAAAGATGCAAAACCAAGGCTTTTAAGATGGATGCTTCTTCTTCAAGAGTTTGACCATGAGATCAAGGATAAGGTGGGTTCGGAGAATTTGGTGGCCGATCATCTATCTCGATTGCCCGTGGAGTATATGATTGAGATGGAAGATGGCTTGGAAATAGATAACATGAGGGCGGATGAAGGGATGATGAGTAGCAAGAAGGAAAGAAAGGAGGGATCGACTAAGGCGGAGCATCGGGCTCGGAGTGTGGAACGTCGGCCTGAGGTACCCAGTAACTCGGGACCGAGGTCTACAACGTCGGTCCAAGGAGGTGTTAGGACAATATTAAGGACGTCAGTCGTTAATATCTAAACCAATAATAATCGTCCCTTGTTTTGATAATGACAAACTCAAATGTATTTGATAAGTTGTCCAAGTTTTGATCTCAGGTAAGTCCAGTGGACGCACATGAGCGAAAAGGACAACAAGTGAACAGCAGTCCCTATGCTGTAGGGACGCATGTTACCAGAACTTCCAAAGCTAAACGTAATTGGCGGAGTCCCTGCGCAAGATAGGACGGAGTCCTCATCAAGAAGGGACGCGCGCCAAAATACGGACGAAGTTCAAATTCAAATCAAGGCCGCCCCAACATGATTACATCATCGTCCGGCCTTAGTCCTCAGAAGGAAGCTTCCTTTGTCTGGGCACGTGTAGACAATGCCAAAGACGTCGCTTTCCCAGCGATGGTCCCCTACCCACGCGGAGGCTTCCCAAGCGTCAACAGAGTTGACTTCCTCAAGACGCTCATCGCACCGTTGATCAAAGATCGAGGATCCTGCCAAGTCTCAGAGGACGCTAGAGGACAAGAATCACTTCCGCTATAAATACTCTCCAAGGAGTATGCATAGCGGCATGTGGGTGCAAGAGTGGACTTTGAAGACTTTCTCTCAAGCTCTCCCGAAGCATTCAAGAACACGAACGAAGATCAAGAAGATCAAGTGAGCTTGAAGCAAGAGAAAGAAAGTCCAACCACATCAAATCCAAAACAAACCACAAATCAATTAGAGTTGTAGTTTGTCTCTCACAACGAACCGTGAGAGACGTGAGTGATAGCTTCCTTATAGCTAAGAGTGTTAGGTTACTTGTTAGGTTGAAAGGAGTGTTACTAGTGAGGCTAAGGACTCGCTCTTAATAAGATAAGGGACGGCTATTGAAAATCCTCCAACTGAGGTAGAGGTTTACCCATAAGACTAGTTGGTCTTAGTGGGGTTCCTCTATAAATACTCGTGTCCACTTATCTTGTATTCTGTTAAGTCTATTTTCCGCTGCACTAAAGGACGCCCTTAAGCCAGTTAAGGACGCCCTCATTAACTGACTTACGATCCATCAATTGGTATCAGAGCAGGCGCTCTAGATTTTTGTTGAGTTGCAGGTACAAGATGGACATGGAACCTATTGGAATCTCTTTTGTAAAGCCTCCTCGTCTGATGGACGGTAACTTCAACCGCTGGAAGATCCGCTTCGAGAACTTTTGCAGAAGTCAGAATTATCAATGCTGGAGAGTGATCATGAAGGGTGACCTTACCATCCCTGATGACAAGAGAGACAAAGAGGGCGAGTGGGGTCCTGACGAATTCAAGCTTTTGGAAACAAACGCTAAGGCTATATGCTTCCTTCAAGCGTCCCTCTGCGAAAGGGACGCCACCCGAGTTAGCAATTTGGCAACAGCCAAACTACAATGGGAAGCTCTTGAGAAGTACCATGTGGGTACGGCAGAGATGAAGGAAGACGTCAAGCTTGAAATCAAACGAGAGTTCTATGCCTTCAGAATGCTTCCTAATGAATCTGTCAAGGACTACTCATACCGCTTTGAAGCTCTTGTGACCAAGATGCGAAATTTAGGCATCCCAGAAGCTGAAGTCTCAATGAGAAACAGAGTCGGAGTAGTCATTGATGGGCTTACAGGAAAATGGAATTTTGATAGGACTACGTTCAAGGAGAACACAGCCAACAAAACCCTGGATATGGAAGAGATCTATGGGAAGCTGAGAGGCTATGAAGCGAGAAGGGAAGCTGATATGGCTGAATTGGCTAGAAACCCCCAGACAGATCTTGCTTTGATGACGTCAACTCCAGAGTACGCTGAGTATCTGCGCCACCAAAGGGATATTGCCCTAATGGTGGAAGCAAATAAAAATGAGAATCGTGAAAGGATGCGTGCTCAAGCTTTGAAAGAAAAGGAAAGCAAGACTAAGGAACAGCTGGAAGAAGAGGAAGAGATTGCCCTTCTACACAAAGTTGCTCGCTTATGGGGTAAAAAGGCCAGAGATTCCAAGAAACACAAGATGCCTTACAAAAAGGAGAGTCCCAAGTATACAGAGGCAGAGATGAAGGAACTTACTTGCTACAAATGTAACAAGAAAGGACACTTTGCTAAAAGGTGTACTACGGGACTAAACTCAAAAGAAATGAAGATGAAAGCTCTCTTGGGAGCGTGCGAAGCCGCATGGGATAATGTGAGTTCTGATGATGAAGAACCAGAAGGACCAGTGGCGTACATAGCCGTAGAGGACGCCTCAGATGATGAGCAAGTGGCGTACATGGCTGTGGAGGACGCCCCAGTCCTTGAAGAGGACGCTTCTGAAAAGGAACAAGAGGTAACTCGTGAATCCATGATGAACTCCTTAGAGAATTGTTCCAAAACCAAACTTATTAAGCTCATTAAAAGAATCATGGAAGAAAGCGTTGTTATGCAACATAGAATGGATGAACTTGAACTTGAAAGTGAAAATAGGCTAGTTGAATGTGAGAACTGTGCTACAGTTTCGTTACAACTAGAGTCCTCGTATGTCGAAGTTAAATCCCTGAAAACTGAAGTGATGTGCCTTAAGCTAGAGAACGCTAAGCTTAGGGAAGAGGTGAAAGTGTTAGGGAAGAGCCCGGTAACTGAGGTAGTTCAACCAATGGTGTTTGTCCCAGCCAAAAGAGGACTAGGATACGAGTCTGACACTAGAAACTCTCTTCCTAGTGACTTTGAGGCTAGCAAAACCTCAGAACTTGAATTAGAAAGGGAAAAGACCAAGAACCTTCTTGAAAGAATTCGAGTCCTAGAGAGTGGAGAGAAAGGTCAAAGGGACTATTACACTAACTCCACTAGTCATAGGATCTATAAGAAGATTGCTAAGGGGGAAGGTTCAAAAGTTTGTAACCCTCAAAAGATGAAAAAGAACAAAATCCAACGTCCCAACAAGAAGTACTACCTTGGTACTTACTATAGGACGTGTTGGTATTGTGGAAAAGGAGATCACTTCAAATATGATTGCCTGAAACTGAAGAACGACATTGAAAGTGGCAAAGCTGCTAGGAATAACATTGAAAATGATAAGTCCGTCCCTAAGGCTAACCCTAGACGTCCTAGACGATCTAAGAGTTTTTTCAGAAAGCATGCTATTTCAAATGATGTGAATATAAGTGACTACATGCCAGAACCAGAGTTCTATTTCTGTAACGAACCAGGTAAGGAACACCTTGCCTGGGTCGCCATACACTAACCTTGTTTTGGCAGGTGGAAGTGAGGGGACGCCCATGGATCATTGATAGTGGCGCCTCAAACCATATGACAGGAAGCCAGATCCATCTCACTTCTATCCAAAGTAGCGCCACGGGAGGAACTGTCTCGTTTGGCAACAAGGGCAAAGGAAAGATCAAAGGGACGGGAACTGTTATTCTCAATCCGTCTATCAAAGCGACAAATGTTAGCCTTGTTGAAGGACTTGGCTTCAACCTCCTAAGCATCTCTCAAATGTGTGATCAAGGTGAAAACTTAGTCACATTTGACTCAAAGGAGTGCCTCGTCATCAACAAGAAATCCAACAAAGTCGTCATCAAAGGAGTCCGAAAGAACAATGTCTACATCTTCAATCAGGAGTTCAAGCCAAAATCTGAGTTATGCTTATCTGTGTCAAAGGAGGACGCTGACCTCTGGCATCGCCGACTTGGCCATGCTGGACCAAGCACAATCCTCAAGCTTCATCAAAGAAATCTTGTGAAACGTCTTCCCCAAATTGATCTTGAGAAAATGGAACAGTGTGAAGCATGTATCAAAGGGAAGCAGACAAGAACGTCCTTTAAGTCAAAGAACGATGTCAGCACAAAGAAACCTTTGGAACTTCTCCATATGGATCTTTGTGGACCAATGAAGACGTTAAGCTATGGTGGAAAGAGGTATATCTATGTCCTTGTAGATGACTTTTCTCGATTCACCTGGGTTCTTTTCTTAGCTTCAAAAAACAGATTGCTTCAACGCATTCAAAGTCTTCATCAAACAAGTGGAAGTTGCGCTTGAGACGCCTCTCAAATCCATAAGATCAGACCATGGGACGGAGTTTCAAAACTCAGAGTTCGTGGCCTACTGTGATCAACATGGAGTCTCTCACAACTTCTCAGCTCCAAGGACTCCTCAACAAAATGGAGTGGTGGAAAGAAAGAATAGGACGCTGGAGGATATGGCAAGGACTATGCTCTTAGCCAATAGCGTCCCCAAGTACTTCTGGGCTGAAGCTATTGCTACAGCGTGCTACATTATCAATCGAGCCATGATCCGTCCTTTGCTGAAGAAGACGTCCTATGAGTTGCTGAATGGAAGAAAGCCTCGCATCGACTATCTCAGAGTCTTTGGATGCAAGTGCTTTGTTCACAACAATGATAAAGAAAGACTTGGAAAGTTTGACGCAAGAAGTGACGAAGCCATATTCCTTGGATACTCCCTCACCAGTAAAGCGTATAGAGTTTTCAATAAACGAACTCTAAAGCTTGAGGAGAGCATTCATGTTGTGTTCAAAGAAAGTTCTTCTCACAAAGATAAACCAAGTAAGAAAGAACGCTCATCTCCTCTGCAGCAGGATGACTCCGATGATGAAGTTGATTTCGGGTCCTCTGGAAAATACTATGTTCCTAAGGACGCTACTCAAAATCCTGAAGAAGTCTCAGTAGAAGTTCCCAGTGTTGTTCAGGAAGTTCCATCTCAAAGTGAATCTCCAGCTCAACATGAGGTCGCTGAATCAAGCCTACAAGGAGAACAGCGTCAAGAAGAGGACGCTCAACCTGAGGGGGAACTCTATGAAACTCTCAATGAAGACGACGGGTTTGACTCAGATGAATCTGATTGGACGGACCCTAGATGTACTCCTGTAAGGGACGATACTCATAAGGGATCCCATCTTTCGAGACTTCATTCAACGGATCAAATCATCTCAGATATGTCAAAAGGAGTTCAAACAAGATCAGCCGTGAATCAGTCCCTTAATGCTAACATAGCGTTCTGTGCCTTCAACGCC
The DNA here is from genome assembly GCA_963924305.1 of Polygonum maritimum. Taxonomy (NCBI): domain Eukaryota; kingdom Viridiplantae; phylum Streptophyta; class Magnoliopsida; order Caryophyllales; family Polygonaceae; genus Polygonum; species Polygonum maritimum. The sequence continues at coordinate 19,254,671 of OZ002734.1, read as the reverse complement.
TTTGTGTCCTTGGTTGAACCTAAGAACATAAAGGAAGCACTCCAGGATGCTGATTGGATTCAGGCCATGCAAGAGGAACTTAATCAATTCGAAAGAAATAAGGTTTGGACCCTCGTCCCTCGTCCGAGAAACAAAAACATAATAGGGACGAGATGGGTCTACAGGAACAAGCTTGATGAGAATGGTCGCGTGTCAAGAAACAAAGCAAGGCTTGTGGCTCAAGGCTATAGGCAAGAGGAAGGGATTGATTATGATGAAACCTTCGCTCTTGTCGCCAGGATTGAAGCCATTCGCCTCCTCATCGCCTTTGCCGCTCACAAAGGGTTCAAGCTTTTTCAAATGGACGTCAAGACAGCCTTTCTCAACGGCAAGCTCAAAGAAGAAGTGTACGTCGCTCAACCTTCAGGATTTGAGGACGCTGATCACCCAGATCATGTGTACTTCTTGGACAAGGCACTCTATGGACTCAAGCAAGCCCCTCGTGCATGGTACGATAGGTTTGCGTCCTTCCTTTTGTCCAACGGGTACACACGAGGTAACATTGATAAAACCCTGTTCTTAAAGAAAGTTCTTAAAGATGTCTTAATTGTCCAAGTCTATGTCGATGACATAGTCTTTGGAAGCACTAACATGAAATTTGTAGAGGAATTCAAGAACTTGATGAGTAGTGAGTTTGAGATGTCCCTCATAGGAGAACTCAACTTCTTCTTGGGACTCCAAATCACTCAGCTCAAAGATGGGACGCGGATTCATCAACAAAAGTACATCCGTGAAATGCTTGAGAAGTATGGGATGAACTCTTCAAAACCCATTGATACTCCCATCTCCCCAAACACTCGCCTCTATGCTGATGAAGAAGGCAAGAGTGTAGATCAAAAGCTCTACAGAGGAATGATAGGGTCCTTGCTATATCTTATGGCAAGTCGTCCCGACATCATGTTCGCTGTATGCTTGTGCGCTCGATTTCAAGCAAATCCAAAGGAGTCCCATATGCAAGAGGTCAAAAGAATCTTCAGATATCTCAAGGGACGGGATGACCTATGTCTATGGTATCCCAGAAGGACGTCCCTGAACCTGGTAGCTTACTCTGACGCAGATTACGCTGGCCATGTGGTGGATAGGAAGAGCACCTCAGGAATGGCACAATTCCTTGGCTCATGCCTTGTATCTTGGGGATCCAAAAAGCAAAACTCCGTGGCACTATCAACCGCGGAAGCTGAGTACGTTGCTGCTGCTTCGTGCTGCTCACAAGTCCTATGGATCAAGTACCAACTTGAAGATTATGGTACGTCCCTCAACACAGTCCCTATCTTGTGTGACAACACCAGTGCTATAAGTATTGCCAAAAATCCCGTTCATCATTCTAGGACGAAGCATATTCACATAAGGCATCACTTTCTTCGTGATAATGTTGAACTTGGATTAATTAGAGTGGATCATGTTAGGACTGAGGACCAAGTGGCCGATATTTTCACAAAAGCACTTGATAGACGTCCCTACGAGCACCTCCGGTTGCTCTTGGGGATGATAACTTTTAAATGATTAAGTCCCGTTCTATTATTCCCTCCATGATTGGCTATGTCTTGTTGAGAACTTGTTTTAAGATGTGTCATGCATTAAAGTCATCTTTAAAGGACGCTAGTCTAAGATATGTGTATTCGCTTGTGTCCTTGAATGGTATTCATTTCGCTTTTCATCTCAAGAGTATCCCTGATCACCCTACCCTCATCATAAGCCGAAATGATGGGAACTCTAAACTTACCCAAGCCGAGAATCTTGCAAACGCGTCCTATGAGCATTCCTTGTTTCACCTTTACGGGACGTACTTGCTTGATTTTCAAAAATGGTTCTAAGTGATCAAAGGGACGCGTACTAAGAGCTGAGAGTTATCTGTACAGAGTTCTAATTACAGAGGTTGAGATCAGTGAATGGGACGCCGTGGTTCAGTTCTGTGTTGTGTAGTGTTGTGTGTTGAAAGGACGTCAGGTCAAAGTCCTTTGCAGTTGTGAGAAGTTTGAATGGGTGAAATTGGGAAGGTAAACCGTAATCCTCCCCTATTTGCACACTTTTAGAAATCTCAAAGATCTTCCAAATCTTCAACCGAATCCCGAAATCTCTCTCCAAACCCTAATCCTCCCCTATTTAAACCATCTCAAAAATGGCCAACACAAGAGCCTCAAAGAATCCCTCACCCTCGTCGGCAGCGAAAAAACACTAGCTCTTCGAGATCTCCTCCGGTGAAAGGCCGGTCATTAATGGAGTCGAGAGGCAGACCTTCCGGCCGACAAGAACCCCCTCGCCACCATTCCTCCTCTCAAAGCACCCAGCGCCGCCACTCCAACACCCCTCCTCAACCCCTTCGCTCCCAACCTCCTCAACAAAAACAACCATCCCGCTCTCAATCCAAAACCCAGCCGAAGAGGTTCTCATTTCTGGAGACGCCCTTCAAACCCGAGCCTGAGCCAGAAAATATCACCAAAGCCTCTGTTTACAGTGGCTCAATTGGCCGGCTTCCCTCTCAACCCAAACGCCGTCCTCCCCTTGACCCTCTCATTGAGGACTGGCTTGAAAAGGAGCCTAGGACGCTCGCCAACATTTGTCTTAGGGCGTCCACTCACGAACATCCTCCTAAAATCCAACGCCTCCTCCACTACTTCATGATCACATATGTCAAGCCCCGCCTTCAAGAAACCAATCACACCAACCCACCGTTCATGGGGCCAGGAATCATTTCTGACTCATTTGGTGGAACCGTGGACGAGCTCGCCAAACTACTTCCTGATATAATGGAGTTTGTTGTGGCTCCTACGGGCTCCGTCCTTTCTCAAAAAAGGAAAAGGCCTTCCTCTCCCCCTCCGTCCAAATCGCTCCAAATTAAAGGCCCTTCCTCCTCCCCACCAAAGCCAATCCCTTCCTCCCCTCCTCCTGCCCCAAAACGACGCCTCAAGACCTCTGCTCAGCTTGAGGGCGTCACGGATGAAGAAATGGCCGCCATTCGCCTCTCCGAAATTCAACTGGCAAAAGAGGAGAAGGCGCGCCAAGAGCAAGAGCAAGCAGAGAAAGCAGCCGTTGAGAAGGCGATCCAAGCGAGTATGCAGGACCTTCGTCAACTCCCTCCTCCTCCTCCAAGGGTAGAGGACGCTCCTCAAGTCCAGGCCAAGGACGCTCCACAAGTCCAGGTCCAGGCCAAGGATGCTACCCCTGCTACTCTGCCGCCTCCTCCCTCTGCTCCGCTCAAGGTGAAACCGATCTCAGTGGTTCCGCCCAGCTCCTCCTCTGCTCCTCCCCCAAAAGCTAAGCTCCGCACTCCCTCTCCCTCTCCCCCTAGAGCTTCACCTCCTCCTCCTCCTCCGCCTGCTCCGGCCGTCGAAGAAGCTGCTCAAGTTCAAGGGACGTCTCCTCCATCCGTTCCCACAGAGTCCTTGGCAAGGACTCCAGCGGTGGACGCGCCTCCCACAGAACAGGCGTCCACAGCTGAGGACACTGCAATGGTTGAGTTCCAAGAACAACGGAACGAAGCCTCCGATGACGAGGACGCCCCTCCCCAGGATGAGGAACCTGAGGAAGAAGAGGGAGATGGAGATGAAGAAGATGGTGGTGATGAAGTGATCATGAGCAATGGCTCCAAGCAGAAACGCTTCAAGAAAATCCTATCGCCGCTCCTCTTCACCGCCGAGTTTCTGGCAGAGAACCAGCGCCAAGAGTTCTTGGATCTTCTTGAGTTCCAGGGTTGGACGCACTTGGGCGCTGAGGCCGCTGATGTTGACCCTGATGAGGTTCTCCGCTTCTACTCAAAGTTCGAAATCACAGAAGTAAACGGGAAGCCTCAGGGGACTTTTGAAATCGATGGGGACGAGTACTCAGTTGCTGAGGGCACCGTCCGCAAAATGCTAGGCCTGCGTCCTTCTCCGCAAGATGCTCTGCACGATCTGCCGTGCAAAAACTTTGGCCGTTTCTCCCAAGATGAAATCCTCAACAGAATATTCAATGGGAGACAGCCAGCTTCTAAGGACAGAGTTGCTCATTGCCTCACCAAGACGGGCGTCCTTGCGCATCACTTCATTGTGCGCATGGTCGTCCCCCGCCAAGAGAAGAAGTCCATTGTTCAGATCACCGATAGTATTCTCTTGGACGCTTTCTTGGAACGCAAGCCGATAAACTTGCCCCGAGTAATCTTGGAACACATGGGCAAGTGCACAGGAGGCAGGCACTCTCTTCCTTTCCCCGGCTTGGTCAAGCAAATTCTGAAGCAGCAGGGACTCTATGCTCCTAAACAAGAGCGTTCCTTTGGCATTCATTGGGACGTCAGGCAAATTACACTCCCTCCAATTGGGAAACTCAGGTGTGATGAGCCCCTTCCGTCCGTTAAGAGCCAACTGGACAAGGAACGGAAAGAGGCTGAAAGGAAAGCCGAAGCTGAGAGGAGAGCTCAAGCTGCTGCTGCTGCTGAACCTGGAGAAGGAGATCACGAAGCTGAAAATGTCCAAATAGTTGGGACGCCAGCTGAGGACGCTGCTGATGACGAGGACGAGCTCGATGGTATGAGCGTCCCTGATGAGGCTGAGAGGCACTCTACGAAGTATCGGATGGGCATGATGATCGAGAACCAATGCATCATGATTGATCTAATTCAGCAGGTTCACGACACACTTCACGTCCACACAGACCTTCTTGAGCGCAACAACGAGCTCCTTGCCCAGAACAACCATCTTCAGGAGCAACACCTCAAAGCCCTTGGCAAGCGTCCCAGAAAATGATCACCTCCCCCTTCTCTAACCCTGAAACAATTTATCATTTCTTGAGTTTTTGTTAAGACAATGGGATGCTGTCCCCTTTTTGAGCAATTGTTGTGAATGTCTGTAATGAACGTTCTCGTTTCTCATTCTGAATGCCATTCACTACATTTGTGCTTCATTTTGTCTAAGCGTACCTTTCTTTAGTTATGACTTTGTGCTTGCATGCTTTTCGACTTGTTCTCCTTTTCGATGATGCCAAAAGGGGGAAGTATAGTTTTGCAGAGATGCGATTGTCCTTAAGTTATCATAGAAAACATGTGCTCAGGGGGAATTTCGGCCAAGTCAAAAGGTCGTTAGATAGGAATAAAATAGAACGCACTTAAAAGAATGTGTTGCATGCCAATCTAAGCTGAAAAGAAAATCAAAGTGTAGTTCCTCATGCTAAAAGCTTTACTTATGTGTGCATTATTTGAAAGAGTTTGTCATCATCAAAAAGGGGGAAATTGTTGGGACGATATTAAGGATGTCAGTCGTTAATATCTAAACCAATAATAATCGTCCCTTGTTTTGATAATGACAAACTCAAATGTATTTGATAAGTTGTCCAAGTTTTGATCTCAGGTAAGTCCAGTGGACGCACATGAGCGAAAAGGACAACAAGTGAACAGCAGTCCCTATGCTGTAGGGACGCATGTTACCAGAACTTCCAAAGCTAAACGTAATTGGCGGAGTCCCTGCGCAAGATAGGACGGAGTCCTCATCAAGAGGGGACGCGCGCCAAAATACGGACGAAGTTCAAATTCAAATCAAGGCCGCCCCAACATGATTACATCATCGTCCGGCCTTAGTCCTCAGAAGGAAGCTTCCTTTGTCTGGGCACGTGTAGACAATGCCAAAGACGTCGCTTTCCCAGCGATGGTCCCCTACCCACGCGGAGGCTTCCCAAGCGTCAACAGAGTTGACTTCCTCAAGACGCTCATCGCACCGTTGATCAAAGATCGAGGATCCTGCCAAGTCTCAGAGGACGCTAGAGGACAAGAATCACTTCCGCTATAAATACTCTCCAAGGAGTATGCATAGCGGCATGTGGGTGCAAGAGTGGACTTTGAAGACTTTCTCTCAAGCTCTCCCGAAGCATTCAAGAACACGAACGAAGATCAAGAAGATCAAGTGAGCTTGAAGCAAGAGAAAGAAAGTCCAACCACATCAAATCCAAAACAAACCACAAATCAATTAGAGTTGTAGTTTGTCTCTCACAAAGAACCGTGAGAGACGTGAGTGATAGCTTCCTTATAGCTAAGAGTGTTAGGTTACTTGTTAGGTTGAAAGGAGTGTTACTAGTGAGGCTAAGGACGGACGCTTAGCTCAGAGAAGTGTAACGACTCGCCTAAGTTGTAAGGACTCGCTCTTAATAAGATAAGGGACGGCTATTGAAAATCCTCCAACTGAGGTAGAGGTTTACCCATAAGACTAGTTGGTCTTAGTGGGGTTCCTCTATATATACTCGTGTCCACTTATCTTGTATTCTGTTAAGTCTATTTTCCGCTGCACTAAAGGACGCCCTTAACCCAGTTAAGGACGCCCTCATTAACTGACTTACGATCCATCAGGAGGATTGTGCACTTGTTCGATCCGATCGACACCCTCACATGTCGGGCTTAATACCTTGCAATGTCGATCCATGAAATCAAGTAAGATCCTTCACTCGGTCTCTATTCCATCCCATTCTAAATTGATTAAATCTTCACCTCCCACTTGTCTTCTATCTATTGAGACCGTGAAACGAGGGGTCACCCCTTGGTTTGCGGATTTCGCTAACTTTGTTTTAGGGAGAGTGATCCCACCAAATTTGTCTTATTCGGCTAGGAAGAAATTCTTACATGATGTTAGGCAATATTATTGGGGTGATCCATACCTATACAAGGAAGGGAGCGATGGAATCTATAGACGGTGCATTCCAAGTGAGGAGATTGAAAGTGTCATTTGCCATTGCCATTCTTCGCCAACCGGAGGTCATGCCAAGAGTTCGAAAACCACGGCAAAAATTCTACATTGCGGTTTTTATTGGCCAACCATGTTTAAGGATGTGCATGAGTATGTGAAGAGATGTGAGGAGTGCCAAAGAGAGGGGAACTTGTCAAGGAGACATGAGACTCCGCAAACCGGAATGCTAGAGGTAGAGCTCTTTGATGTATGGGGGATCGACAAGGACGCCATTCCAACAAGGACCAATGATGCAAGAGTGGTGATGAAATTCTTGAAGAGCAATATCTTTGCTAGATTTGGCGTGCCGAGAGTTCTCATTAGTGATGGTGGCCCACACTTCATTGAAAGATGCTTTGAGAATGCATTGATCAAGTATGGGGTGTCTCACCGAGTTGCTACTCCTTATCACCTTCAAACAAGTGGGCTAGTTGAGGTTTCAAATCGACAAATCAAGGCCATCTTGGAGAAGACGGTGTCTAAGTCAAGAAAGATTGGGCATCTAAACTTGATGATGCACTTTGGGCTTATAGAACCGCCTACAAGACACCTCTAGGGACTACACCATTTAACTTAGTCTATGGCAAGGCTTGCCATTTACCGGTGGAGTTGGAGCACAAATCCAAATGGGCTCTGATCGGTCCGGGATCGGAGGGTCTCACAATTTAAATTTATAAAACCGAACCTCACTTGTAGTAAAGAGGTAGGGTGTCGAACACACGGGAGTTCGTGCGTCGAGAGTACCCGAAAAGACTAAAAAGAGGAGAAAATAAGACAAAACGAAGGAAAACAAAAGAGATCACCTCGGACCGACACAAAGTCACTTCGGTCCGAGGTAGGATCGAGGTCGAGTTGGTCGGGACCGACGTGGTGCAAGTCGGGCCCGATGTTCTGGGTAGCTCGGTCTTGTGCAAAAAGTAGATCGGTCTTGGGTTTTTGGGTTCCTCCCCCAACTAGACTTGGATATTCTACCTCAATTCAACCAATAAGTGTTTGATTCTAGTGAGATCGAGGTTGTTCGCCTCAAATCCCTCCAATCTACACCTCGACTTAAGGGAACTTTCGCTTCACCTTCGATGCTAGAGACTTGTGATGGGATCGAGACCACTTTCGCTTACTCTTACCAAACACAAGCTCTAGATCCCTTGCTTTCACAAGAGAATTGAAGCTCAATGTAGAGAGGATTCACAAATCAAGCACTCAAGGCTATGGAATTGGGGTTTTCTACCCAAATCTAGCTAGGGGATTCCCCCATAGCCCAAGACTATGGAATCTACTCCATATGGTAAGAGAAAAACGCAATCAAAAGGGAAATCAAGCAAAACTCAATCATCAACATCCAATCAAACTCCAATTGCATTCAAATTCAAAGTGTCTACACAATCCAAGTCTCAATTCTACTAGATCAAAGCAAAACAAAGTACAAAACTCACAATTCCTCCTCTCTCCTCCACCGATCTCTCCTTCTCTTCCTTCTCTTCTCTTCTCCTTGCTCTCCAAGTCTTCCTTGAGCCTTTGAGAGTGAATTTGGTGTGGTGTTGTGTGTGCCCACTCGTCCCCCTCACACTTCACACCTCTAATTGATCACTAATCACCTCTCTTAACCTTCTCCTTGGATTGGGGACCAAGGAATCCCAATTTAGAAAGGGGCAATTGTGGAAAGTTGCTAAAAATATGCCTTGGGGAACAATCCAATCCAATGCCGACTTGGACCGACACGGAACGACCTCGGGCCCGACGTTGGGAACGTCGGTCCGGTTCACTGGATGCTCGATCTCGGGCCCGACTTGGTGTATCTCGGTCTTGGGCCTCGATCCTTGTCTTCTTCCTTGGTTTCCTTTGGTTCCACTCCATTCTTAGCTTGGCTCTTGCATTCCTTGACTTGGCTCCTCCATTAGCTCCTCTAAATTGTCCTCATTCTTGCCATTTTACCTACAAAAACAAACAAACTCGCATAGCTTCCGACTCTTGAAGAAAACCGGGAACTAAGCTAAAAAGGAAACGAAACTAACAAAGAGGAGAATGAAAAACACATATTTACAAAGGAAATCAACTACTAAAACACCTCCAAAATGAGAGACATCAGAATACCCCATACTTAAACTTGCTTGTCCTCAAGCAATAACAAAGTAAGCAAGACCGAAGCATAATCTTCAAGTAAAGCCTCATATGAAAAATCAACCAAGTAAGCACAAGTGATAGACATGCTAGCAAGATTATATCATCACACATGATCAAGTGTTCAAAGAATAAAATCTAATGCAACCAAACCTCACTTTAGGGATATAAAATGTGTATCACTCATCATGTGTTTAGGTATAGCAATGAACACTTAAACTCAACAATCATGCAAGTAAAGACTTTACCATTGAAGCTAATATCACCAATTCCTCCACCTAGAGATGCCTATTACAATGCACACAAAGAATATGAACTTGGCTCAATGGAGGTCCTCAAAGAGGTTCCATTCGGCCGGGTTGTAATGGGGCTTTTGGTGTTTCTCAAGGTGGGAATCATTTTGGTCTTGTGGTGCTTACAATGGGGATTGAACTTCCTAATCTCTCACCAAACTCACCAAATTATTCCACTTTCAACTTACACTCATCCAAAAGACTTTGATTTTTCTCTTTTCTTCAACCTTCAACCGTCTTTTTCACTTAACATTCCACTTCATCTTTGCACTACACTTTTGTTGGATTTTTCTCACTTTTCCACTAGGATCGACTTGCACTAAACTCGGGCCCGAAGTGCACTTTAACTCGGTCGGTACCCTTTTTTTTACTCACTTAAGCACTTTGCTTTCAATCCACTATTTTTCCAACATTTCTTTCTTTTCTTTTCAACAAAGATGCACTACCCACTTGATTTATAACTCCATTCTTTGCCCTTCACCAAAGAGAATTTCAACTCTCCAAATACATTCCCAAACCTCTCACTAAAGTCCAATCCCATAAGGGTCAAGTTATATAGACTAGGAATCATATTTTTGAGGAGTTTCAAACAAAGGTTTAAGGCTTAAAACAGGGCTACAAACAACGGTTTATCTTCAAGGTAGGATATGGAACATTTTGTGACTAAATGAAATAAAGTTCAAATCAATGTGACAATGCATAGAACACATCTCATATTGGTCTTGGAAAATAGATAAACACCTCAATAGCAAGTTTTACTAAGCATGCATGAGCTAATTCACACAACAAAATGAGGGATATGCAATCATAAACAAGCATCCCTAAAATGGCCAAAAATCATCTCACAAGGTTTACTCAAACTTAGTTGCATCAAAACTCATCCTAGAACTCATGTGCTCAATAAAAACATGCATGATATCATATCACATCAAAAGCAACATCCATTTAGAGGCTAAACTATCCAAAAATATGCAAAGGAATTTACATGCTCACATCATCATTGGCCTTCTTTGGACATCTAAGATGGGAATTCCTAGTCCAAAACAAAATCTTTTTGTTGTTTTTCAACATAATTTTCGATTTTTAGGAATTTTTGCAAAAATTTTCTCAAACAAAAACAAACTCATCCAATCATGCCATAAAATCAATCATCATTCTCATACATCATGCCACTATCCAAAATGAAACATCCTTTAAACAAACACAAACACAAACAAAAACAACCTACACATGGAACTAATGAGCTACTAACCCACCCCATACTTAAAATTTTGATGTCCTCATCAAAAGAAATCAAAACTCAAAAGTAAAGAGAAGAGTAGAGAAAGCTCACAATTCCTTATTCTTGAATGGCAAGATGAGGCTTAGTTTGGAGGGTGGCCACGGCGTTGTCTCCTTTGGAGCCGGGCGTGTCGCTCTCGCTCGTACACTCGATCATTGAAGGGATCTTGGTTTGGCGGTTGTAGTGGTGGCACGGGAGGTGTCCATTGGTCTTCACGGGATGAGAAATTCCCGGACATCCACTCATTGAAACTTGCTTGGACGGTCCACCTATGATCCTCGGCCGCCCTCAAGTCCTCCACCTCACGTCTAGTGTAGGCGATGTTGCGGTTCACCTCATCAAATCGCATTTGGAAGTCTTCTTGGTGTTGGAAAAGTTGTTGTTGTTGGAAGTTGAGTTGGTGCGCTTCTTGAAGCATTGATGATTGTTGAAGTTGGAGATGCGACAATTGGTTTGCCAAGAAATTCATGTCCACCAATTGGTTAGGCTCGGGGAACACCATTCCGGGCCCAAACCATTGGCCATACCCCTCATATCCTCCATAGCTAGGTGGTGTTTGATGTGCTCCACTTCCCTCACCCCTCTCGAAGTAGCTCGGGACCGGATTGGGCAAGAACACGTCGGACCGACGTTGGTGGACATCGGGCCCGACTTGTGAGGCACCTCGGTCCAATAGTGTTGGGGCTTGGTCGGTGAGCAAATTATGGTAACCACCTTCTTCTTCTTCTTCTTCACCTCTAGGCGCGTCCACATCCATGTCGTCTCTCCTCACGAACTAATATTGGTTGGGCTCCTCTTCTTCGGTGTCCGGGGATGCTTGAGGTGTAGTGAAACGGATATGTTGAGGTTGTCTCCTAACCTCAAGTGTCCCCTCCGGCTCTCCATAAGGATTGACGTTCCCCGCCCACACTTGGTACCAATTGTAGTAACAAGTGAGGTCGAAGAGTCGAGGCCCCAAAGGGATGTGCACATTGTTGAAGTTGGAGTGCGGGGCTAGGTAGGTGGTGGCGCCGGTCACTTGCTTCTCCTTGATGATGTTGGCCTTCTTGAAGTACTTGAGGTCCATGAACTGCACACCATTAGGAGCCGGTGTGTAGGTAGACAAGTCCACCTCAAGACGGTGAGCTAGTCGGGCAATCATGCCTCCAAAATAGATCCACGAAGAACTTTGAAAGTCCCTCACCATCTTCACCCATTCCCAAGTGAGGTTCATCGGCTTCTCATGCTCAAACAACATCTCGTAGAGGATCATGGCCTCCTCCTTCATTGGTTTACTCAATTCGTGCCTTGCAAAGATAGAACAACCCAAGGCTCGGATCATGACTCGGAAGAGTGGACTTACAATCTCATTCGTTGATGCGCCCTTCCTCATCTCCCTTCTTCCGGCTATGAACCTCCAAAGATAATCAACCTTCTCATTGTCAACATAGGCCTCATCTCTCGGAAATGGGAACCCAAGGTAGGTAGCCAAATTCCGGAGAGAGAGTTCTTGCAATTCGTTGCCCATTTGGAAGGAGATCATGCCTTCACTCTCGGGTCCCTCATACGTGCACTTGAATGTCGCCATGAACTCGGATGTCAAGGCGGGATAATGAGTGTTGTTCCACTTTAACAACACATTGAGCCCAATGTTGGCATAGCACCGAGTAAGAGCTTCCTCCACGCACATCTTTCGAATGGACTCCCAATCTAACCACCGGGTGTGGTGAGATAGACCCATAAGACGCTCATACTCTCTAGCATCATCTTCATCCTCAATACGCACATCATCCATCCTTTGGACTCTCTTGGACGACTTCTTGGACTTCTTGGTTGCTTTCTCCATCCTTGAAGAAGACGCTCGGGTAGACATGATACCTACACACAATCAAAACCAAAGAACTACAAGATAAATTCTATACAGCCACAACAAAATCACAAGCTTCCATCACAAACAACTCATCATACAAAAAGATGACCACAAAGGGGGCGATCTCGACCCTAGGGGGGGTCGATCCTGAGGGTATACATCCATGAATACTCAAAACACACTCATCATGCAAAGAGATAACCCCATACTTGTTCTTAACACACTCAATCCACAAAATTCAATCATGCATGAACTAAGATTCACATATCAATGGTCAAGCCTCAAGACTTATCATGATAAACATGCTATAACCAACATTCAAGCTCATGAAATCCTAAATTCACACAAATGAAGCTCGAAAAACGTCGGACCGATATGCAAAAGACAACGGGCCCGAGGTTGGGAACCTCGGTCCAAGTCTCTGGACCGACTTCCGACATCGGTCCCAAGGTACTGGGTACCTCGGACCGAGTCCATTCCGATTTCTCATCCTAGATTCATTCATGCAACACATTATCATGCCCCTAAAATCCAAAATCTACCATCAATCATCATCAATCGAAGTTCTAAGTGGGATTTAGCAACAATTAAGCACAAATTTCACAATACATGCAAATCACCATGGATGCTCAAGGTTCAAGCTCACTCAATCATGGCATATCTCAAATCTAGCAATGAAAGCATGAAATTCATAAAGAATCAAGTAGAGATTGAGATTTGCATACCAAATATGAAGAAAACAAGAACTTCTAGCAATCAACTCTTAGAACTCAAATTTCCTCTTCTAGATCTAGAAGAAGGATGTAGATCTATGGGATTTGGGTGGGATTTTTGGCTTTTTGTTCAATGTTTGGGTATGCTAGGATATGGATCGAGATCTTGTGGTGAGGTTTCTTTAGGATGGAGTATGGTGGGGGAGATGGGATCGATTTGGGGTTTGAGAGAGAATTGGGTATTTTGGGAAAGTAGTTATGGGGGTGATGATGTTAGGTAAGGGAAAAGGCTCTTAAATGGGGAAGAAGACAAAGGTGGGTCAAGAGGGTGTAGTAGGAATTTCCACAAAGTTAAGGTCCAACATGGGTCGGCATAACTGGACCGACGTCGGGCACGTCGGGCCCGAGGTACTGGGTACCTCGGTCCTACCCGATTTTGGTTCCTAAAAATCCCGCACCTTGGTTACTTCTATCCACAAGTTCTTGCATCATTTCCACAAATACCACACATGCTAATGAAGCTCACACAACACATATTTCCACAAAATACAAGCTAGAGAAGAGATTAGGACTAATCTAAGCTAAGGCAAAAAGAAACAAGCTAGAAACTACGAAAATGAATTTACTAAACCCGGGTTGCCTCCCGAGGAGCGCTTCTTTATCGTCATTAGCTTGACGTCTAACCTCTACCCTTCAAGGAGGGTGAAAAACGGTGAATTGATCCTCCTTGCCATGCACTTCTCCACAATCCTCATAGCCAAAGTGTCACCATTTGTGTTTGATGAAAGTGTGGCATCCAAATCCTCCATCATCCTTCTCCTCCAAAGTGTAGTTTGGCATCTCTTGCATCACCTCATCTTGCATTTTATCACCTACATCACAAAAGTCTAAAGAATTTCTAGGAGACTCTATGACATCATAACTCAACTCATCTTGCAAATCATCCAAGCAAAGATAATCATCTCCTAGATCCACTTTCAAATCATCTAAGCAAATGAAAGAATCTCCCACATTAAAAGGATATAGATTAGGATACTCTTCATGATTTGGTGGGCTATCTCCATCTCTTGTCTCATCATGGATTTGAACATCGACCATATCATGGTCTCTCAATGGTGTTTCCTCTCTTGTGGACTCCAACTTCTCCCTCTTGCACTTGGCATTTTCCTCTAGTTTCAAAATCACCAATGCGTTCGGTTCATTAAGGGCCTTGTTGAAATGGAACTCCACTTTCTCCTCTCCAATCTCGAAGGTGACTTTCCCATTCCTCACGTCCAACTTGGCACCCGCCGTAGCTAGAAACGGCCTCCCGAGAATAATGGGCACCATCAGATCTTCTTTCATGTCTAAGATCACGAAATCATCGGGCACAAAATATCTTCCCACTCTAACCGGGACGTCATCAAGAATTCCGGTGGCCTTTGTTGATGAACCATCGACCATGGTAAGACTCATATCAACCGGCTCCATATCTCCGAGGTTAGCCCTTCTCCATATGCTCATGGGCATAACCGAAATACTCACTCCCAAATCACAAAGAGCCTTGAAGTTTTGGGATCCAATCCCTACGGTGATGGCAAATCTTCCGGGATCACCAAGCTTTTGAGGTAGCTCTAAGATCTTCACCTCGTCTTGCATCTCAACAATTGACCTCTTCTTGCTCAAGATTTCTTTCAAGAACTTTGCATAAGACGGCATCTCACTTAGAGCATCGGTGAAAGGAATAGTGATGTTCAAGCCTTGCAAAAGCTTCAAGAACCGCTTGAACTTGCCCTCAACAATCTCCTTGGGCTTCTTCATAGGATATGGAAGAGTAGTGTCACTTTGCTTCTTGCTTGGATCAACCTCCTTGGATCGATCTTTCTCAACAAATCCACCTTGGACCGACGTTGGAAGCACCTCGGGACCGACTTCAGGGACATCGGTCCCAGGGCAAAGAACTTCTGGGCACGTCGGGCCGACTTCAGGGCATGTCGGGCCCGAGTTGGGTTCAACCTCGGTCCACTCCAGGGGACTTCCTTCGTCTATGGGATCGACATCTGGGCACGTCGGGCCGACTTCAGGACAAGTCGGGCCCGAGTTGGGTTCAAGCTCGGTCCACTCCAGGGGGCTTCCTCCGTCTACTGGATCGACTTCTGGACACGTCGGGCCCGAGTTGCTGGGAACCTCGGTCCGACTCTCTTCTCTTGATCTTGGAACTTGTGGCTCGGGCAAACTCCGTCCACTCCTTAATCCTATGGCACGAACTTCGTTTTGTTGTTGTGGGGCACAGGGATTCTGCTCGGGTCGGCCCGGGAGTCTCCCTTCCTCTCTTGGAAGTTGATTCGCCATGTGAACAAATTGGTTGTCCACTTGCCTTCTCCAAACACCAAACTCTTTGAATTGAGCACCCCTCTCATCAACTCTTCTCTCCACATTGGTGAATCGATCCTTCAAGTCTTGAGCCCATTGAGGTGCTTGCTCATAGAACCCCGGAGGTCGGTATGGTGGTGGTTGGGCCCTCGGCTCGTTTTGGTTGAAGTTGTTGTTGTAGCCACTAGCTTGCCCTTAATTCCACCTTCCTCCATTGTTGAAATTGGATCTTCCTCCGAAATTTCTTTGGACATAATGAGCCTCCTCAATTTGTTCCGCCAACCGAACTTGGCGCTCATTTGGGCACTCTTGGGCTCCATGCTTCAAGGAACCACACTCTTCACATGCTCTTGTGGTTTGTTGGACATGACTCATCTTCCTCCTCATTTTGTTCAATTCATCTTCCAAGAATTGGATTTTCACATCTTTGTCCACCTCCTCACTTTTGGGATCGTAGAGCCTCTTCGGACCTTCTCCATGGACTCTTGCTTCCTTGCTCACATTGCTAGCCCCATACATCGCCTCATAATCCGAGAGTTTGTCCAACAACTCCCATGCTTGTTCCGGCGGCAAGTCAATGAACCCACAATCGGTATGGAGGTTCAATTTATCCTTTGTGGCGGTGTTGATCCCTTGGAAGAAGATATCTTGAAGGACATAGGGTTGTTGACCATGTGTCGGACACACCCTCAACATCTCTTTGAACCTATCCCACGCCTCGAAAAGTGGCTCATGAGCTCCTTGTTGGAAACTAGCAATCTTCCTTCTAAGCTCCGTCGTCTTGGTGGGCGGGAAGAATTTCATCAAGAATGCTTCATTTAGGGCCCTCCATGATGTGATGGATCGAGGTGCTTGACTCTCCAACCAATGCAAAGCCTTGCCTCCCAAAGACCACTTGAAGGCTTTGAGTAGCACATACTCAAGTGTCTCATCGTCCGTGGAAATGGTCTCACAAAGGTCCTTGAATTGCTTCATGATGAGTTCCGGGAATCGGAGGGTCTCACAATTTAAAATTATAAAACCGAACCTCACTTGTAGTAAAGAGGTAGGGTGTCGAACACACGGGAGTTCGTGCGTCGAGAGTACCCGAAAAGACTAAAAAGAGGAGAAAATAAAGACAAATGAAGGAAAACAAGCGAGATCTCCTCGGACCGACACAGGGTCACTTCGGTCCGAGGTAGGATCGAGATCAATTTGTAGGGGACCGACGTGGTGCAAGTCGGGCCCGAGGTGCTGGGTATCTCGGTCTTAGCAAATTAGTAGATCGGTCTTGGGTTCTTGGGTTCCTCCCCCAACTAGACTTGGATATTCCACCTCAATTCAACCAATAAGTGTTTGATTCTAATGAGATCGAGGTTGATCGCCTCAAATCCCTCCAATCTACACCTCGACCCAAGGGAGCTTTCACTCACCTTCGATGCTAGAGACTTGTGATGGGATAGAGACCACTTTCGCTTACTCTTACCAAACACAAGCTCTAGATCCCTTGCTTTCACAAGAGAATTGAAGCTCAATATAGAGAGGATTCACAAATCAAGCACTCAAGGCTATGGAATTGGGATTTTCTACCCAAATCTAGCTAGGGGGATTCCCCCATAACCCAAGACTATGGAATCTACTCCATGTGGTATGAGAAAAGCATAAACAAAATGGAAATCAAGCAAAACTCAATCAACATCATCCAATCAAACTCCAATTGCATTCAACTTCAAAGAGTCTACTAAATCCAAGTTCAAATCTACTTGATCAAAGCAAAACAAAGTACAAAACTCACAAATCTCCCTCTCTTCTCCACCGACATCTCCTTCTCTTCCTTCTTCCTTCTTCTCCTTGCTCTCCAAGTCTTCCTTGAGCCTTTGAGAGTGAAATTGGGTTTGGTGTGTGTGTCCCACTCGTCCTCCTCACACTCCACACTTGATTTGATCACTAATCACATCTCTTAACCTTCATCTTGGATTGGGGACCAAGGAATCCCAATTTAGAAAGGGGCAAATGTGGAAAGTTGCTAAAAATATGCCTTGGGGAACAATCCTCACATGCGCCGACTTGGACCGACACGGGTCGACATCGGGCCCGACATTGGGAACGTCGGTCCTGGCTCTGGTAGCTCGATCTCGGGCCCGACATGGTGTAACTCGGTCCAGGGCCTCGATCCTTGTCTTCTTCTTGGGTTTCCTTTGGTTCCACTTCATTCTTAGCTTGGTCTTGCACTCCTTGACTTGGCTCCTTCCTTAGCTCCTCGAAATTGTCCTCATTCTTGCCATTTTACCTACAAAAACAAACAAACTCGCATTGTTTCCGACTCTTGAAGAAAACCGGGAACTAAGCTAAAAAGAGACAAAACTAACAAAGAAGAGAATGAAAAACACATATTTACAAGGGAAATGAACTACTAAAACACCTCCAAAATGAGAGACATCAGAATACCCCATACTTAAACTTGCTTGTCCTCAAGCAATAACAAAGTAAGCAAGACCGAAGCACAATCTTCAAGTAAAGCCTCATATGAAAAACTCAAGTAAGCACAAGTGATAGACATTCAAGCAAGATTACATCATCACCCATGATCAAGTGTTCAAAGAATAAAGTCTAACGCAACAAAGCCTCACTTTAGGGATATAGAAATGTGTATCACTCATCATGTGTTTAGGCTTAGCAATGAACACTCAAACTCAGCAATCATGCAAGTAAAGACTTTACAATTGAAGCTAATATCACCAATTCCTCCACCTAGAGATGCCTATTACAATGCACACAAAGAATATGAACTTGGCTCAATGGAGGTCCTCAAAGAGGTTCCATTCGGCCGGGTTGTAATGGGGCTTTTGGTATTTCTCAAGGTGGGAATCACTTTGGCCTTGTGGTGCTTACAATGGGGATTGAACTTTCTAGTCTCTCACCAAACTCACCAAATTATTCCACTTTCAACTTACACTCATCCAAAAGACTTTGATTTTTTTCTTCTTTCTTTTTCCTTCAACCCACTTTTTCACTAAACATCCGACTTCATCTTTGCACTAAACTTTTTGTTGGATTTTTCTCACTTTTTTCCACTAGGATCGACTTGCACTAAACTCGGGCCCGATGTGCACTATAACTCGGTCGGTGCCCTTTTTCTCACTTAAGCACTTTGCTTTCAATCCACTATTTTTCCCAACTTTTCTTTCTTTCTTCTCAACCAAGATGCACTACCCACTTGATTCATAACTCCATTTCTTTGCCCTTTACCAAAAAGAATCTCAACTCTCCAAATATACTCCCAAACCTCTCACTAAAGTCCAATCCCATAAGGGTCAAGTCATATAGGCTAGGAATCATATTTTTGAGGAGTTTCAAACAAAGGTCTAAGGCTAAAACGGGGCTACAAACAAAGGTTTATCTTCAAAGTAGGATATGGAACATTTTGTGACTAAATGAAATAAAGTTCAAATCAATGCGACAATGCATAGAACAAATCTGATATTGGCCTTGGAAAATAGATAAACACCTCAATAGCAAGTTTTACTAAGCATGTATGAGCTACTCACACAAAAAAATGAGGGATATGCAATATGAACAAACATCCCTAAAATGGCCAAAAATAATCTCACAAGGTTCACTCAAGCTTAGTTGCATCAAAACTCATCCTAGAACTCATGTGCTCAATAAAAACATGCAAGACATCATATCACATCAAAAGCAACATCCATTTAGAGGCTAAACTATCCAAAAATATGCAAAGGAATTTACATGCTCACATCATCATTAGCCTTCATATGGACATCTAAGATGGGAATTCCTAGTCCAAAACCAAAATCTTTTTGACATTTTTCAACCGAAATTTTTCACATTTTTATGGATTTTTCGAAAATTTTCTCACACAAAAACCAAACAAACTCATCCATACATGCCATAAAATCAATCATCATTCTCATACATATCATGCCACAATCCAAAATGAAACATCCCTTAAACAAACAAAACAACCTACACATGGAACTAATGAGCAACTAACCCACCCCATACTTAAAATTTTGATGTCCTCATCAAAAGAAATCAAAACTCAAAAGTAAAGAGAAGAGTAGAGAAAGCTCACAATTCCTTATTCTTGCATGGCATGATGAGGCTTAGTTCGGAGGGTGGCCACGGCGTTGTCTCCTTTGGAGCCGGACGTGACGCTCTCGCTCGTACACTCGATCGTTGAAGGGATCTTGGCTTGGCGGTTGTAGTGGTGGCGCGGGAGGTGTCCATTGGTCTTCACGGGATGAGAAATTCCCGGACATCCACTCGTTGAAACTAGCTTGCATGGACCACCTTTGATCCTCGGCCGCCCTTAAGTCCTCCACCTCACGTCTCGTGTAGGCGATGTTGCGGTTCACCTCATCAAATCGCACTTGGAAGTCTTCTTGGTGTTGGAAAAGTTGTTGTTGTTGGAAGTTGAGTTGGTGCGCTTCTTGGAGCATAGATTGTTGTTGCAGTTGGAGATGCGACAATTGGTTCGCCAAGAAATTCATGTCCACCGATTGGTTAGGCTCGGGGAACACCATTCCGGGCTCAAACCATTGGGCATACCCCTCATATCCTCCATAGCTAGGTGGTGCTTGATGTGCTCCACTTCCTTCACCCCTCTCGAAGTGGCTAGGGACCGGATCGGGCAAGAACACGTCGGACCGACGTTGATGGACATCGGGCCCGACTTGTGTAGCACCTCGGTCCAAGAGAGTCGGTGCTTGGTCGTTGAGCAAATGTTGGTAACCACCTTCTTCTTCTTCTTCATTTGGCGCGTCCACCTCCATCTCGTCTCTCCTCACAAAGTCATATTGGTTGGGCTCCTCCTCTTCGGTGTCCGGGGATGCTTGAGGTGTAGTCAAACGGATGTGTTGAGGTTGTCTCCTAACCTCAAGTGTCCCCTCCGGCTCTCCAAAAGGATTCACCTTGCCCGTACACACTTGGAACCAATTGTAGTAGTTGGTGAGGTTGAAGAGACTTGGCTCCAAGGGGACGTGCACCTTGTCAAAGTTTGAGTGTGGAGCTAGGTAGGTGGTGGCGCCGGTCACTTGCTTCTCCTTGATGATGTTGGCCTTCTTGAAGTACTTCAAGTCCATGAACTCCACGCCATTTGGGGCCGGTGTGTAGGTAGACAAGTCCACCTCAAGACGGTGAGTTAACCGGGCAATCATGCCTCCGAAATAGATCCATGAAGAACTTTGAAAGTCCCTCACCATCTTCACCCACTCCCAAGTAAGGTTCATCGGCTTCTCGTGCTCAAACATCATCTCGTAGAGAATCATGGCCTCCTCCTTCATTGGTTTGCTCAACTCATGCCTTGCAAAGATGGAACAACCCAAGGCTCGGATCATGACTCGGAAGAGTGGGCTAGCAATCTCATTCGTTGACGCGCCCTTCCTCATCTCCCTTCTTCCGGCTATGAACCTCCAAAGATAATCAACCTTCTCATTGTCAACATAGGCCTCATCTCTCGGAAATGGGAACCCAAGGTAGGTAGCCAAATTCCGGAGAGAGAGTTCTTGCAATTCGTTGCCCATTTGGAAGGGGATCATGCCTTCACTCTCGGGTCCCTCATACGTGCACTTTAACGTCGCCATGAACTCGGATGTCAAGGCGGGGTAATGAGTGTTGTTCCACCTTAGCAACACATTGAGTCCAATGTTGGCATAGCACCGAGTAAGAGCTTCCTCCATGCACATCTTTCGAATGGACTCCCAATCCAACCACCGGGTGTGGTGAGATAGTCCCATAAGACGCTCATACTCTCTAGCATCGTCCCCATCCTCAATACGTACATCATCCATCCGTTGGACTCTCTTGGACGACTTCTTGGATTTCTTGGTGGCTTTCTCCATCCTTGAAGAAGATGCTCGGGTCGACATGATACCTACACACAATCAACACCAAAGAACTACAAGGTAAAATCTATACAATTCACAACAAAAACACAAGCCTCCATCACAAACAACTCATCATGCAAAGAGATAACCCCATACTTGAACTTAACACACTCAATCCACAAAATTCAATCATGCATGAACTAAGATTCTCATATCAATGGTCAAGCCTCAAATCATATCATGAATAGCATGCTATAACCAACATTCAAGAGCAAGAAATCTTAAAATCACACAAAAGAAGCTCGAAAAATGTCGGACCGATATGCAAAAGACAACGGGCCCGAGGTTAGGGACCTCGGTCCGAGTCACTGGACCTATGTTGAACGTCGGTCCCGAGGTACTGGGTACCCCGGACCGAGTCCATTCCGACTCTTCTCCCTAGATTCAACCATGCAACACATAATCATGCCCCTAAAATCCAAATTCTACCATCAATCAACATCAATCGAAGTTCTAAGTGGGATTTAGCAACAATTAAGCACAAATTTCACAATGCATGCAAATCACCATGGATGCTCAAGGTTCAAGCTCACTCAATCATGGCATATCTCAAATCTATCAATGAAAGCATGAAATCCATAAAGAATCAAGTAGAGATTGAGATTTACATACCAAATATGAAGAAAACAAGAACTTCTAGCAAGCAACTCTTAAAACTCAAATTTTCCTCTTCTAGATCTAGAAGAAGAATGTAGATCTATGGGATTTGGGTGGGATTTTTGGCTTTTGGTTCAATGTTTGGGTATGCTAGGGGATGGATCGAGATCTTGTGGTGAGGATGCTTGAGGATCGACTATGATGGGGGGTGGTGGATCGATTTTGGGGTTTGAGAGAGAATTGGGTATTTTGGGAAAGTAGTTATGGGGATGGTGATGTTAGGTAAGGGAAAAGGCTCTTAAATGGGGAAGAAGACAAAGGTGGGTCAAGAGGGTATAGTAGGAATTTCCACAAAGTCAAGGTCCAACATGGGTCGGCTTACTTGGACCGACGTCGGGCACCTCGGGCCCGAGGTACTGGATACCTCGGTCCTACCCGATTTTGGCTCCTAAAAATCCCACACCTTGGTTACTTCTATCCATAAGTGTTTGCATCATTTCCACAAATACCACACATGCTAATGAAGCTCACACAACACATATTTCCACAAAATACAAGCTAGAGAAGAGATTAGGACTAATCTAAGCTAAGGCAAAAAGAAACAAGCTAGAAACTACGAAAATGAATTTACTAAACCCGGGTTGCCTCCCGAGGAGCGCTTCTTTATCGTCATTAGCTTGACGTCTAACCTCTACCCTTCAAGGAGGGTGAAAAACGGTGAATTGATCCTCCTTGCCATGCACTTCTCCACAATCCTCATAGCCAAAGTGTCACCATTTGTGTTTGATGAAAGTGTGGCATCCAAATCCTCCATCGTCCTCCAAAGTGTAGCTTGGCATCTCTTGCATCAACTCATCTTGCATCTTATCACCTACATCACAAAACTCTAAAGAATTTCTAGGAGACTCTATGACATCATAACTCAACTCATCTTGCAAATCATCTAAGCAAAGATAATCATCTCCTAAATCCTCTTTCAAATCATCTAAGGAAATGAAAGAATCTCCCACATCAAAAGGATATAGATTAGGATACTCTTCATGATTTGGTGGGCTATCTCCATCTCTTGTCTCATCATGGATTTGAACATCGACCATATCATGGTCTCTCAATGGTGCTTCCTCTCTTGTGGACTCCAACCTCTCCCTCTTGCACTTGGCATTTTCCTCTAACTTCAAAATCGCTAATGCGTCCGGTTCATTGAGGGCCTTGTTGAAATGGAACTCCACTTTCTCCTCGCCAATTTCAAAGGTGACTTTCCCATTCGTCACGTCAAACTTGGCACCCGCCGTAGCTAGAAACGGCCTTCCGAGAATAATGGGCACCATCGGATCATCTTTCATGTCTAAGATCACAAAATCATCGGGAACAAAATATCTTCCCACTCTAACCGGTACGTCATCAAGAATTCCGGTGGCCTTTGTTGAAGAACCATCGGCCATGGTAAGACTCATATCAACCGGCTCCATATCTCCGAGGTTAGCCCTTCTCCATATGCTCATGGGCATAACCGAAATACTTGCTCCTAGATCACAAAGAGCTTTGAAGTTTTGGGATCCAATCCCTATGGTGATGGCAAATCTTCCGGGATCACCAAGCTTTTGAGGTAGCTCCAATATCTTCACCTCATCTTGCATTTCAACAATAGACCTCTTCTTGCTCAAGATTTCCTTCAAGAACTTGGCATAAGATGGCATCTCACTTAGAGCATCGGTGAAAGGAATGGTAATGTTTAAGCCTTGCAAAAGCTTCAAGAACCGCTTGAACTTGCCCTCAACAATCTCCTTGGGCTTTTTCATAGGATATGGAAGAGTAGTGCCACTTTGCTTCTTGCTTGGATCAACCTCCTTGGATCGATCTTTCTCAATAAATTCACCCTGGACCGACGTTGGAAGTGCCTCGGGACCGACTTCAGGGACATCGGTCCCAGGGCAAAGCTCATCTTGGCACGTCGGGCCGACTTCAGGGCAAGTCGGGCCCGAGTTGGGTTCAACCTCGGTCCACTCCAGGGGACTTCCTCCGTCTATAGGATCGACATCTGGGAACGTCGGGCCTGAGGTGCTGGGAACCTCGGTCCGACTCTCTTCTCTTGATCTTGGAACTTGTGGCTCGGGCAAACTCCGTCCACTCCTTAATCCTATGGCTCGAACTTCGTTTTGTTGTTGTGGGGCACGGGGATTCTCCTCGGGTCGGCCCGGGAGTCTCCCTTCCTGTCTTGGAAGTTCATTCGCCATGTGAACAATTTGGTTGTCCACTTGCCTTCTCCACACACCAAAATCCTTGAATTGGGAAACCAAGTCCTTGAACTCGCCTCTCATCTCTTGTGCCCATTGTGGAGTTTGCTCATAGAACCCCGGAGGTCGGTATGGTGGTTGTTGGGCTCTTGGCTCGTTGTTGTTGAAGTTGTTATTGTAGCCACTAGCTTGCCCTTGGTTCCACCTTCCTCCATTGTTGAAATTGGATCTTCCTCCGAAATTTCTTTGGACATAATGAGCCTCCTCAATTTGTTCCGCCAACCGAACTTGGCGCTCATTTGGGCACTCTTGTGCTCCATGCTTCAAGGAACCACACTCTTCACATGCTCTTGTGGTTGGTTGGGCATAACTCATCATCCTCCTCATCTTGTTCAATTCATCCTCCAAGAATTGGATCTTCACATCTTTGTCCACCTCTTCACTCATGGGATCGTAAAGCTTCTTCGGACCTTCTCCATGGACTCTAGCTTCCTTGTTCACATTGCTCGCCCCATACATCGCCTCATAATCCGAGAGTTTGTCCAACAACTCCCATGCTTGTTCCGGCGGCAAGTCAATGAACCCACAATCGGTATGGAGGTTCAATTTATCCTTTGTGGCGGTGTTGATCCCTTGGAAGAAGATGTCTTGAAGGACATAGGGTTGTTGACCATGTGTCGGACACGCCCTCAACATCTCTTTGAACCTATCCCACGCCTCGAAAAGTGGCTCATGAGCTCCTTGTTGGAAACTAGCAATCTTCCTTCTAAGCTCCGTCGTCTTGGTGGGCGGGAAAAACTTCATCAAGAATGCTTCATTTAGGGCCCTCCATGATGTGATGGATCGAGGTGCTTGACTCTCCAACCAATGCAAAGCCTTGCCTCCCAAAGACCACTTGAAGGTTTTGAGTAGCACATACTCAAGTGTCTCATCGTCCGTGGAAATGGTCTCACAAAGGTCCTTGAATTGCTTCACATGCTCGATCGGACACTCATTTGGCCTCCCTTGGAATTGCTCTCTCTTGATGAGTGAGATAAATTGAGTTTTTATCTCAAAATTCCTCGACACCTCCGGCAAGACGATGGCCGGCTCCGGGACCTTCAATTCCGGACGCATGTATTGTCTAGCATTCCGGGGTTGAGTGTTGATTTGGGCCTCCAACCTTATCCTTTGCTCCCTCTCTCTACGGGCCTCGGCATCTCGGTTTGCCATCTCAATTTGCATTCGAGCCATGTCGGCTCTCATCCTCTCGAACTCCTCATCTCGGGCTTGGTCCGCCATCCTCTTCTTCTTGCGGGCTTGCCTTAGAATACTCTCCGGGTCACACACAAAGTCGAGCTCAAGAGTTCCTCGGACGGAACGAGCTCGCATGCACCTACAACCAAAGACACAAACAAAAACCAAATCAAAACAAACAAGAGGTTTGGGCTAGTCCCTCACCCAAATCACTACCAAAATCAAAGACTCAACAAAGATGGGTACCTCGAACAAGTAGAACTCTCCGGCAACGGCGCCAAAATTCTGATGAATTCCGGGAATCGGAGGGTCTCACAATTTAAATTTATAAAACCGAACCTCACTTGTAGTAAAGAGGTAGGGTGTCGAACACACGGGAGTTCGTGCGTCGAGAGTACCCGAAAAGACTAAAAAAACGAGAAAATAAAGACAAACGAAGGAAAACAAGCGAGATCTCCTCGGACCGACACAGGGTCACTTCGGTCCGAGGTAGGATCGAGATCAATTTGTACGGGACCGACGTGGTGCAAGTCGGGCCCGAGGTGCTGGGTATCTCGGTCTTAGCAAATTAGTAGATCGGTCTTGGGTTTTTGGGTTCCTCCCCCAACTAGACTTGGATATTCCACCTCAATTCAACCAATAAGTGTTTGATTCTAATGAGATCGAGGTTGATCGCCTCAAATCCCTACAATCTACACCTCGACCCAAGGGAGCTTTCACTCACCTTCGATACTAGAGACTTGTGATGGGATAGAGACCACTTTCGCTTACTCTTACCAAACACAAGCTCTAGATCCCTTGCTTTCACAACAGAATTGAATCTCAATGTAGAGAGGATTCACAAATCAACCACTCAAGGCTATGGAATTGGGGTTTTCTACCCAAATCTAGCTAGGGGGATTCCCCCATAGCCCAAGACTATGGAATCTACTCCATGTGGTAAGAGAAAAGCATAAACAAAATGGAAATCAAGCAAAACTCAATCAACATCATCCAATCAAACTCCAATTGCATTCAACTTCAAAGAGTCTACAAAATCCAAGTTCAAATCTACTTGATCAAAGCAAAACAAAGTACAAAACTCACAAATCTCCCTCTCTTCTCCACCGACCTCTCCTTCTCTTCCTTCTTCCTTCTTCTCCTTGCTCTCCAAGTCTTCCTTGAGCCTTTGAGAGTGAAATTGGGTTTGGTGTGTGTGTCCCACTCGTCCTCCTCACACTCCACACTTGATTTGATCACTAATCACCTCTCTTAACCTTCTCCTTGGATTGGGGACCAAGGAATCCCAATTTAGAAAGGGGCAAATGTGGAAAGTTGCTAAAAATATGCCTTGGGGAACAATCCTCACATGCGCCGACTTGGACCGACACGGGTCCACATCGGGCCCGACGTTGGGAACGTCGGTCCTGGCTCTGGTAGCTCGATCTCGGGCCCGACATGGTGTAACTCGGTCCAGGGCCTCGATCCTTGTCTTCTTCTTGGGTTTCCTTTGGTTCCACTTCATTCTTAGCTTGGCTCTTGCACTCCTTGACTTGGCTCCTTCCTTAGCTCCTCGAAATTGTCCTCATTCTTGCCATTTTACCTACAAAAACAAACAAACTCGCATAGTTTCCGACTCTTGAAGAAAACCGGGAACTAAGCTAAAAAGAGACAAAACTAACAAAGAAGAGAATGAAAAACACATATTTACAAGGGAAATTAACTGCTAAAACACCTCCAAAATGAGAGACATCACTTCACATGCTCGATCGGACACTCATTCGGCCTCCCTTGGAATTGCTCTCTCTTGATGAGTGAGATAAATTGAGTTTTTATCTCAAAATTCCTTGACACCTCCGGCAAGACGATGGCCGGCTCCGGAACCTTCAACTCCGGATGCATGTATTGTCTAGCATTCCGGGGTTGATTGTTGATTTGGGTCTCCAACCTTATCCTTTGCTCC
The DNA here is from genome assembly GCA_963924305.1 of Polygonum maritimum. NCBI lineage: Eukaryota > Viridiplantae > Streptophyta > Magnoliopsida > Caryophyllales > Polygonaceae > Polygonum > Polygonum maritimum. The sequence goes on along the minus strand of OZ002734.1, from coordinate 19,227,448 downwards.
CTCTCTCTACGGGCCTCGGCATCTCGGTTTTCCATTTCAATTTGCATACGAGCCATGTCGGCTCTCATCCTCTCAAACTCCTCATCTCGTGCTTGGTCCGCCATCCTCTTCTTCTTGCGGGCTTGCCTTAGAATACTCTCCGGGTCACACACAAAGTCGAGCTCAAGGGTTCCTCGGACGGAACTAGCTCGCATGCACCTACAACCAAAGACACAAACAAAATCCGAATCAAAACAAACAAGGGGTTCGGGCTAGTCCCTCACCCAATTCACTACCAAAAAGCAAAGACTCAACAAAGATGGGTACCTCGAACAAGTAGAACTCCCCGGCAACGGCGCCAAAATTCTGATCGGTCCGGGATCGGAGGGTCTCACAATTTAAATTTATAAAACCGAACCTCACTTGTAGTAAAGAGGTAGGGTGTCGAACACACGGGAGTTCGTGCGTCGAGAGTACCCGAAAAGACTAAAAAGAGGAGAAAATAAGACAAAACGAAGGAAAACAAAAGAGATCACCTCGGACCGACACAAAGTCACTTCGGTCCGAGGTAGGATCGAGGTCGAGTTGGTCGGGACCGACGTGGTGCAAGTCGGGCCCGATGTTCTGGGTAACTCGGTCTTGTGCAAAAAGTAGATCGGTCTTGGGTTTTTGGGTTCCTCCCCCAACTAGACTTGGATATTCTACCTCAATTCAACCAATAAGTGTTTGATTCTAGTGAGATCGAGGTTGTTCGCCTCAAATCCCTCCAATCTACACCTCGACCCAAGGGAGCTTTCGCTTCACCTTCGATGCTAGAGACTTGTGATGGGATCGAGACCACTTTCGCTTACTCTTACCAAACACAAGCTCTAGATCCCTTGCTTTCACAAGAGAATTGAAGCTCAATGTAGAGAGGATTCACAAATCAAGCACTCAAGGCTATGGAATTGGGGTTTTCTACCCAAATCTAGCTAGGGGATTCCCCCATAGCCCAAGACTATGGAATCTACTCCATATGGTAAGAGAAAAACGCAATCAAAAGGGAAATCAAGCAAAACTCAATCATCAACATCCAATCAAACTCCAATTGCATTCAAATTCAAAGTGTCTACACAATCCAAGTCTCAATTCTACTAGATCAAAGCAAAACAAAGTACAAAACTCACAATTCCTCCTCTCTTCTCCACCGATCTCTCCTTCTCTTCCTTCTCTTCTCTTCTCCTTGCTCTCCAAGTCTTCCTTGAGCCTTTGAGAGTGAATTTGGTGTGGTGTTGTGTGTGCCCACTCGTCCCCCTCACACTTCACACCTCTAATTGATCACTAATCACCTCTCTTAACCTTCTCCTTGGATTGGGGACCAAGGAATCCCAATTTAGAAAGGGGCAATTGTGGAAAGTTGCTAAAAATATGCCTTGGGGAACAATCCAATCCAATGCCGACTTGGACCGACACGGAACGACCTCGGGCCCGACGTTGGGAACGTCGGTCCGGTTCACTGGATGCTCGATCTCGGGCCCGACTTGGTGTATCTCGGTCCTGGGCCTCGATCCTTGTCTTCTTCCTTGGTTTCCTTTGGTTCCACTCCATTCTTAGCTTGGATCTTGCATTCCTTGACTTGGCTCCTCCATTAGCTCCTCTAAATTGTCCTCATTCTTGCCATTTTACCTACAAAAGCAAACAAACTCGCATAGTTTCCGACTCTTGAAGAAAACCGGGAACTAAGCTAAAAAGGAAACGAAACTAACAAAAAAGAGAATGAAAAACACATATTTACAAAGGAAATCAAATACTAAAACACCTCCAAAATGAGAGACATCAGGCTCTCAAAGAGATGAATTGGGATGTGAATCTAGCCGGAGAGAAGAAACTTCTAGACCTTCATGAATTGGGAGAGTTGCGTTTGAAGGCTTACGAAAACGCCAAGTTGTATAAAGAGAAGACCAAAAGGTGGCATGATAGGAAATTGATTTCAAAAACCTATCAAGTTGGTGACAAGGTTCTCCTCTTTAATGCACGACTTCGGTTCTTTCCCGGAAAGCTTCGAACAAAGTGGAGCGGACTGTTTATGGTACATCAAATACATTCTCAAGGAGCGGTAGATTTGGTGGGCGACGATGGAAGGATCTTTCGGGTAAATGGCCATCGAGTGAAGAGGTTCTATGATAAGATTGACCCAAGTGAAGAAGTAAGAGCCACATGGGATCTACTCCTAGCGAACTAAGCCTGAACATGCCATTCAAGAATAAGGAATTGTGAGCTCTCTTTACTCTGCTCTTTACTTTTGAGTTGATGAGTGTTGGGACGCTATCAAGGACGCCTTCGTTCTTGGTAGTGTGCCCACAACCGTCCCTTAGTTTTGATATGACAAACTCACTTTGATTCTAATAAATTTGTCCAAGTGTTCAGAAACGCCAGTGACAAAAGGACAACAAGTGTGTATGGGCGTCCCATAGGCTTAGGGACGCTAGCTAACAGGAAGTAAGGACCAGCTAAAGACTACTTGAGCAAGGACGCAGTCCCAAGCAAGTAGGAACGCAAGAAAGGAGTCCTTACTCACTAGCCGACAAGATGACATCACTCGACAACATTTGATCATCCAAGGACACGTGGAGACCGATCCTGTAGCGGAGTCCAACACTACGTGGCGGACGATCCTGTTACAGAGTTCATCAACACGTGGCGGCCGATCTTGTAGCGGAGTTCATCACACACAGCTGGATACAGGAAGCTTCCTCATCACCGCCATCATACGTGGAGGAAGATCCTGTAGCCACGTCCACGAAGGGCATGATCGTCCCAGAGAAATGACGCCCTTCCCCAAGTCCTATAAATAGCCCCAAGGCATTTATTGTGACGTTAACGCTTTCAGAGAATATTCAGAGAGAATCAGAGGAAAGCGGCTCACTCAAGAACACGAAGAACAATCTCAAGAACTCAAGAATAGTGCTAAGTCTTTGTGTTAGATCAAGTGAGAATTGTAACCCAAAACCACAATCAGTTTGTAAGAAAAAGAAAAGAGAGAAGTCCTACGAAGTACTGTAGGACGTAGGGATAGAGTCGTTTGGGGTATTAAACTCGCTTAGGTTGTAGGCTTAAAGGAGGACTTTACTACTGGACTTAGGAAGAACTCTAAGTGCTAGAGAAGTGTAAAGAGCTCGCCAGTACAACGTAAGGACGTTTAATAAGAAAGGAAAATCTATTCAAAAATCCTCCAAGGAGGTAGAGGTTTACACTCAAGGACTACTTGGTCTTGAGTGGTTCCTCTATAATTCATTGCGTTCATCTATTACTTGTTTAGTACTTTATTCCGCTGCATTACTCAAGGACGCCCCTACTCCTCGTAGGGACGTCTTTACCTAAGTAAAGGACGTCCCTCAGTACTAACGATCCAACAATGAGGACATCAAAATTTTAAGTATGGGGTGGGTTAGTAGCTCATAGTTCCATGCGTAGGTTTCTTGTATTTGTTTCTCTTGTTTTGTTAAGGGATGTTTCCTTTGGATTAGTGGCATGAGTTGTTGCATGATGATGATGAATTTGATGGCATGAATGGATGAGCTTGTTTGTTTTGTGTTTGAGAAAAATTTTTGCAAAAAAAAAAAGATCCCTAAAAATATGAAAAATTGTGTGAAAATGACAAAAAGATTTTTTTTTGGACTAGGAATTCCCATCTTAGATGTCCATATGAAGGCTAATGATGATGTGAGCATGTAAAGTCCTTTGCATATTTTTGGATAGTTTAGCCTCTAAATGGATGTTGTTTTTGATGTGATATGATATCTTGCATGTTTTTATTGAGCACATGAGTTCTTGGATGAGTTTTGATGCAACTAAGTTAGAGTGAACCTTGTGAGAGTATTTTTGGCCATTTTAGGGATGCTTGTTCATGATTGCATATCCCTCATTTTTCTTGTGTGATTAGCTCATGCATGCTTAGTAAAACTTGCTATTGAGGTGTTTATCTATTTTCCAAGACCAATATGAGAATTGTTCTATGCATTGTCACATTGATTTGAACTTTATTTCATTTAGTCACAAAATGTTCCATATCCTACCTTGAAGATAAACCGATGTTTATAGCCCCGTTTTAGCCTTAGACCTTTGTTTGAAACTCCTCAAAAATATGATTCCTAGCCTATATGACTTGACCCTTATGGGATTGGACTTTAGTGAGAGGTTTGGAAGAATATTTGGAGAGTTGAGATTCTCTTTGGGTGAAGGGCAAGAAATGTTGTTATAAACCAAGTGGGTAGTGCATCTTTGTTGTGAAGAAAGAAAGAAAAAAGTTGGAAAAGTAGTGGATTGAAAGCAAAATGCTTAAGTGAAAGAAAAAGGGCACCGACCGAGTTAAAGTGCACATCGGGCCCGAGTTAGTGCAAGTCGATCCTAGTGGAAAAGTGAGAAAAATCCAACAAAAAGTGTAGTGCAAAGATGAAGTGGGATGTTAAGTGAAAGTATGGGTTGAAAGAAGTTGAAAAGAAGAAAAATCAAAGTCTTTTGGGAGTGTGAAGTTGAAAGTGGAATGATTTGGTGAGTTTGGTGAGAGACTAGGAAGTTCAATCCCCATTATGAGCACCACAAGACCAAAATGATTCCCACCTTGAGAAATACCAAAAGCCCCATTACAACCCGGCCGAATGGAACCTCTTTGAGGACCTCCATTGAGCCAAGTTCATATTCTTTGTGTGCATTGTAATAGGCATCTCTAGGTGGAGAAATTGGTGATATTAGCTTCAATAGTAAAGCCTTTACTTGCATGATTTTTGAGCTTGAGTGTTCATTGCTAAACCTAAACACATGATGAGTGATACACATTTCTATATCCCTAAGGTGAGGCTTTGTTGCATTAGACTTTATTCCTTGAACACTTGATCATGTGTGATGACATAATCTTGCTTGAATTTCTATCACTTGTGCTTGATTGAGTTTTTCATAAGAGGCTTTACTTGAAGATTGTGCTTCGGTCTTGCTTGCATTGTTATTGCTTGAGGACAAGCAAGTTTAAGTATGGGGTATTCTGACGTCTCTCATTTTGGTGGTGTTTTAGTAGTTAATTTCCCTTGTAAATATATGTCTTTTGTTCCTTTCTTTGTTAGTTTCGTCCCTTTTTAGCTTAGTTCCCGGTTTTCCACAAGATTCTGAAACTATGCGAGTTTGTTATGTTTTGTAGGTAAAATGGCGCGTTTGAGGACGTTTTGGAGAGGTTTATAAGAAGGAGCCAAGCAAGGGAGCCAAGGAGCGGAAGAGCCATGCAAAGAATGAAGAGGAACTCAAGGAAAACCAAGAAGAGAAGAAGGACCGAGACCCAGGATCGAGTTACTACTAAGACGGGCCCGAGTTCGAGCACCAGAGCATAGGACCGACGTTCCCAACGTCGGGCCCGATGTCTGCCCGCGTCGGTCCGAGTCGGCAAAAGGAAGGATTGGGCTCCAAGGCACAATGTTGTGATCTTCCAATTTTGCCCTTCTTCTAATTTGGAATTCCTTGGTCCCCAATCCAGAGAAGAGGATAATTAGAGGTGATTAGAAAGCATTAAGGAAGATCAATCACACACACACAAAATCACTCTCAAAGGCTCAAGGAAGACTTGGAGAGCAAGGAGAAGAAAGAAGGAGGAGAAGAGAGAGAGATCGGTGGAGCTAGAGAGGAGATTAGTGAGTTTTGAACTTGTTTTGCTTTGGTTTAGTAGAATTAAGACTTGGATCTTGTGAACCCTTGTGGATTTGAATGCAATTTGAGTTTGATTTGATATTGATGATTGAGATTTGCATATATGATTTGCCATTTGATTGCTCTTTACTCTTACTTGATGGAGTAGATTCCATAGTCTTGGGCTATGGGGGAAACCCCTAGCTAGGATTGGGTAGGAACCCCCAATTCCATAGCCTTGAGTGCTTGATCTAGGAATCCTCTCTACATTGAGCTTCAATTCTCTTGTGGAAACAAGGGACCTAGGGCTTGTGATTGGTAAGAGTAAGCGGGAGCGATCTCGAACCCATCACTAGACCTAGCATCGAAGGCGAGTGGAAACTCCCTTGGGTCGAAGTGTAGAGTGGAGGGATCGAAGGCTAGCAACCTCGATCTCACAAGGATCAACACTTATTGGCTGAATTGGGGTGGAATTACCCAAGTCTAGTTAGGGAAGGAACCCAAAAACCCAAGACCGATCTACTAAATTTGCCTAGTTCGAGTTACCCAGTACATCGGGCCCGACGTTGTGTGTGTCGGTCCCGGCCAAATTGACCTCGATCCACCCTCGGACCGAAGTGACCAGTGTCGGTCCGAGGTGATTTCCCTTGATTTTCCTTGTTTTGCCTTTCTTTTACCTCTTTTTAGTCTTTCGGGTACTCTGAACGCACGAACTCCCATGTGTTCGACACTCTACCTCTTTTACTACAATTGGGGTTCGGTTTATAAATTTAAATTTTGATATCATCCGATCCGGACGACCCCCGTCAAGAACATTGTTGTGGAATGTGAAAATTGCGACACCATGTCACTTCAACTAGAGTCCTCTCAAGAAGAAGTCATGTCTCTAAAGAGTCAGATTGTGTGTTTAAAACTTGAAAACGCAAGTCTTAGGGACGAAGTAAAGGTCTTAGGAAAGAGTCCTATGACTGAGACTGTAAATCCCATAGTCTTTGTTCCCGCTAGGAAGGGACTAGGGTATGAATCAGGCTCAAAGGACTCCCTTCCCAGTGACTTCGAAGATAGCAAAACCTCTGAGTTAGAACTTGAGAGAGAAAAGACAAAGAACCTAGAGGAACGCATAAGAGTCCTTGAGAGTGGTGAAAGTGGTAGAAAGGACTACTATACAAATTCTGTTAGCCATAAGATTTACAAGAAAATTGCTAAGGGTAATGGCTCTAAGGTGGTTGATCCTGAAAAAATGAAAGAGAATAGAATTCAACGTCCTAACAAGTAATACTACCTTGGAGATTACTATAGGACGTGCTGGCATTGTGGCAAAGGTGGTCACTACCAGTATGAGTGCTTTAAGCTAAGACAAGATCTTGAGAATGGCAAAAAGGCCAGAAATGGTACTAAGAACGCTAAGCCAAAGTCTGCTGTTAGGACGCATGCTAGTGTGCCAAATGCTAAAACTCGATCTCCTAGGACGCATGCTAGAAGATCAAATGATGTGAATGTTTGTGATCATTTGCCCATGAAAGAATTGTACCCATGTAACGAACCAGGTAAGCGCCACCTTGCTTGGGTCGCAAAGAACTAACTCTTCGTTTCAGGTGGAAGTGAGAGGAAGCCCGTGGATCATTGATAGTGGTGCCTCAAATCACATGACTGGAAGCCAGATCCATCTCACTTCTATCCAATCTAATGCCACGGGAGGAACTGTCTCGTTTGGCAACAAGGGCAAAGGAAGAATCAAAGGGACGGGCACCGCAAAACTAAATCAGTCCATCAAAGCGTCCAATGTGAGTCTTGTTGAGGGACTCGGGTTTAACCTCCTTAGCGTCTCCCAAATTTGTGATCAAGGTGAAAACCTAGTCACATTTGACTCTAAGGAGTGCCTGGTCATCAACAAGAAAACAAATCAAGTTATTCTCAAAGGGACTCGCGAGAGCAATATCTACATCTTCAATCAAAGATTCAAGCCAGAATCCAAATTGTGCTTATCCGTCTCTGTTGTGGACGCCGATCTCTGGCATTGACATCTTGGGCACGCCGGACCTAGTACGGTCTTCAAACTTCATCAACAAGAGCTTGTGAGAGGACTTCCCCGAATGGATCCTGAGCAAATTGAACAATGCGAAGCATGCATTAAAGGGAAGCAAACAAGATCGTCCTTTAAATCCAAAAATGAAGTGAGCACAAAGAAGCCATTGGAACTCCTTCACATGGATTTGTGCGGACCCATGCAGACCCAAAGCTATGGTGGAAAGAGGTACATGTATGTCATTGTGGACGATTATTCAAGATTCACTTGGGTTCTTTTCTTGGTGTCAAAAGCAGAAGCTTTCCAGATGTTTAAGATCTTCATCAAGTAAGTAGAAGTGGCTCTTGGGACGAGCTTGAAAGCCCTAAGGTCAGATCATGGAACGAAGTTCAAAAATTCAGAGTTCCTTGACTTATGTGACCAACAAGGAGTCTCCCACAACTTCTCTTGTCCTCGAACTCTTCAGCAAAATGGCGTTGTTGAAAGAAAGAATAGGACGCTGGAAGACATGGCAAGGACGATGCTCTTGGCTAGCGGAGTCCACAAACACTTTTGGGCGGAAGCCGTGGCCACAGCTACCTACATCATCAATCGAGCCATGATTCGTTCATTGCTCAAAAAGACGTCCTATAAGCTTCTAAATGGAAGGAAGCCAAACATCTCGCACCTCAAAGTCTTTGGGTGTAAATGTTTCATCCACAACAACGGCAAAGACAACATCGGCAAATTTGATGCTAGGAGTGATGAAGGAATATTCCTTGGATACTCCCTCACAAGCAAAGCCTATAGAGTCTTCAACAAACAGACTCTTAAGCTCAAGGAAAGTATCCCTGTGGTGTTCAAAGAAAATGCATCTCACAAGAAAGAACCAAGTAAGAAAGAACGTCGCTCCTCTCCAAAGGACGATGATGAAGATGATGAAGAAGAAGCAAGAGGCTCATCCGACAAGTACTACGTTCCTAGGAACGCCCCTATGGGAGTCCCTAGTGAACAGCAAGAGCCCTCTCAGACTTGGTCGCTAAACCAAGTGGATCCTGCTGAATCAAGTCAACAAGGAGAAGAAAGGCACAGTGTGGACGCTCCATCTAAGGGGGAACACACTGAGCCTGTCAATGAAGAAGATGGTTTTGACTCCGATGATTCTGATTGGACGGACCCTAGGTGTACTCCTACAAGGGACACTACTCATAGGGGATCCAACCTTTATAGACTCCACTCAACCGACCAAATCATCTCAGACATGTCAAAAGGAGTTCAAACAAGATCAGTTGTGAATCAGTCCCATAGCGCAAACATAGCGTTCTGTGCTTTCAACGCCTTTGTGTCCTTAATTGAACCTAAGAACATAAAGGAGGCACTTCAGGACGCTGATTGGATTTAAGCCATGCAAGAAGAACTCAACCAATTTGAAAGAAACAAAGTTTGGACCCTCGTCCCTCGTCCGAAAAACAAAAACATAATAGGGACGAGGTGGGTCTACAGGAATAAGCTTGATGAGAGTGGCAGAGTTTCAAGAAACAAAGCAAGGCTTGTGGCTCAAGGCTATAGGCAAGAGGAAGGGATCGACTATGATGAAACCTTCGCTCCTGTCGCTAGAATTGAAGCTATACGCCTCCTCATTTCCTACGCCGCTCACAAAGGGTTCAAGCTCTTTCAAATGGATGTCAAGACTGCCTTCCTAAATGGCAAGCTAAAGTAAGAGGTGTACGTTGCTCAACCCCCAGGATTTGAGGACGCTGATCACCCCAATCATGTGTACTTCCTGGACAAAGCACTCTATGGTCTCAAGCAAGCCCCTCGTGCCTGGTACGATAGGTTTGCGTCCTTTCTTTTGTCCAACGGGTATACTTGAGGTAACATTGACAAAACCCTGTTCTTAAAGAAAGTCCTTAAAGATGTTTTGATTGTCCAAGTCTATGTCAATGACATAGTATTTGGAAGCACTAACATGAAACTTGTAGAGGAATTCAAGAACTTGATGAGTAGTGAGTTTGAGATGTCCCTCATAGGAGAACTCAACTTCTTCTTGTGACTTCAAATCACACAACTCAAAGATGGGACGCGCATTCACCAACAGAAGTACATTCGTAAAATGCTTGAGAAGTATGGAATGAACTCGTCCAAATCCATTGACACTCCCATCTCCCCCAACACTCGCCTTTATGCTGATGAAGAAGGCAAGAGTGTAGATCAAAAGCTCTACAGAGGAATGATAGGGTCCTTGCTATATCTAACGGCAAGTCGTCCCGAAATCATGTTCGCTGTGTGCTTGTGTGCTCGCTTCCAAGCAAATCCAAAAGAGTCCCACATGCAAGAGGTCAAAAGAATCTTCAGATACCTCAAGGGACGGGACGATCTATGCCTATGGTATCCCAGAAGGACGTCCCTAAACCTAGTAGCGTACTCTGACGTAGACTACACTGGACATGTGGTAGATAGGAAGAGCACATCCGGAATGGCACAGTTCCTTGGTTCTTGCCTTGTATCTTGGGGATCCAAAAAGCAAAACTCCGTGGCTCTTTCAACCGCAGAAGCTGAGTACGTTGCTGCTGCTTCGTGCTGCTCCCAAGTCCTATGGATCAAGTACCAACTTGAAGACAATGATACGTTCCTCAACACAGTCCCTATCTTTTGTGATAACACCAGTGCTATAAGTATTGCCAAGAATCCTGTTCACCATTCTAGGACGAAGCACATTCATATAAGACATCACTTTCTTCGTGATAATGTTGAACTTGGATTAATTAGAGTGGATCATGTTAGGACTGAGGACCAAGTGGCCGATATTTTCACAAAAGCACTTGATAGATGTCCCTACGAGCACCTCAGGTTGCTTTTGGGGATGATAACTTTTAAATGATCAAGTCCCGTTCTATTATTCCCTCTATGATTGGCTATGTTTTGTTGAGAACTTGTTTTTAAAAGTGTGTCATGCATTTAAAATCATCTTTAAAGGATTCTAGTCTAAGACATGTGTTTTGCTTGTGTTTTGAACGCTATTCATTTCGCTTTTCATCTCAAGAGTATCCCTGATCACCTTACCCTCATTACAAGCCGAAATGATGGGAACTCTAAGCTTACCTAAGCCGAGAATCTTGCAAACGCGTCATATGAGCGTTCTTTGTTTTATCTTTACGGGACGTACTTGCTTGATTTTCAAAAATGGTTCTAAGTGATCAATGGGACGCTTGTTAGAGTCTAAAGGACGTCAGGGCAAAGTTCAAACAGTCAGTGGTTGAGATCAGTTTGGGACGCCGTGGTACAGTTCTTAGTGTTGCAGAGTTGAGTGTGGAAAGGACGCCAAGACAGAGTCCTTTTCAGTTGTGAAAAGTTTGAATTTTGAAAATGGGAAGGTGAACCGTCTTAGAGAAGTTGAACGCAAATCTCGGGATCCGTGTAACGGGTGCAAAACAGCTGGTTACTTAGCGAAGAACAATGCAACGTGTGGGAACGCGGGTGGAGGAAGCCGAATGAAAAGTCCCTATTACCCTTGACCGTACCCCTTCGTCTTCTTCCTATAAATATGCCCCTGTGCATTCTGAAAACCCTTCTTTGCCTCCCTGTTGCTTACACAAATCCGGAAATCTCTCAAAGATTTTGCCAAATCTCTCAATCCCAGATCTCGAAATCTTCTTCTGTAGCTCAACCCTAATCCTTTCCTATATAAACCCAATATTCACAACCATGGCCAACACCAGAGCTACCAAGAACACACAGCCCTCTCCGTCTTCTTCGGCGGCGAGAAACCCTAAACCGGCGAGATCCACGACTCCGGTAAAAGGCCGGTCTCTTATGGTCTCGAGAGGCAGACATGCTGGGCGACAAGAACAACCTCGCCACCAGCATTCCTCCCAGTCCACCTAGCGCCGCCCTTCCACCACCCCGCCAAAGCCACAAAGATCCCAACCTCCAACTCAAAAAACCCAATCTACCCGATCTCAATCCAAAACTCCTCAGAAATGTTTCCGATTTCTCGAGAAACCCTTCGTGCCTGAGCCCGAACAAGGGAGTCCCACAAAATCGATCCCAAGTCGGTGGACTTCCCGCTCAACCCAAACGCCGTCCTCAACTTGACCCGTTGGTCGAGGACTGGCTTGAAAGGGAGCCCGAAACCCTCGCAAACATCTGCCACAGGGCGTCCATCCAAGACTACCCTCCAAAAATCCAACGTTTGTTACACTACTTCATGGTAACATACATCAAGCCCCGCCTCCAGGAAACCAAATTCACAAACCCCCCTTTCATGGGGCCTCCCATCATCTCTGAAATGTTCAAAGGAACGGTGGACGAGCTCGCCAAAATGCTTCCCGATATAATAGAGTTCCTTGTCGCTCCGTCCCCACCCAGAAGCGAAAACGACAGTCCCCTCCCCCTCCCTCTCAAAAGCTAACTGTTAAAGTCCCTTCCTCTTCCCAACCCAAACCAATCCCATCTTCCCCTCCCCCCGCCCCCAAGAGAAGGCTCAAGACGTCCGCCCAACTAGAGGGCATCACTGAAGAGCAAATGGCCGCCATCCGCCTCTCGGAGATTCAGTTAGAGAAAGAGGAGAAGGCGCGCCAAGACAAAGCGGAAAGGACGCCATTGCTGCGGCGATCCAATAGAGTCTGCAGGAAGTCTCTCTGCTCCGTCCTCCTCCACCAAGGGTAGAGGACGTGACTCCTGCTTCTAAGACTGCTGCGGATCTGCTTGAAGCGGAAATGGAGGCGGACATGGCAAACCCTCTTCCTAAGGTCCAAAGGGACGCTCCTCCAGCACAGGTCCAGGCCAAGGACGTTGTGCCAACGATTATTCAAGTAGAGGACTCCCCTGTAAAGCAGCCTCCTCCTCCTCCCGCTCCGCTCAAAGTCAAGCCAATCTCAATCGCTCCGCCCAACACCTCCTCTGCTCCCCCGCCCAAGGCCAAGCTAAGAACTGCCACTCCCTTTCCTCCAAGAGTCAAGACTCCTCCCCCTCCTCCGGCAAAAGTGGTCGAGGAAATTCTACAAGTCCAGGGGACGGCTTCTGCTGAAGTCCCCACAGAGTCCTTGGCAAGGACTCCAGCATCGGACGTGCCTCCTCAGATTTAGGCGTCCCATGCTGAGGACCAGGAGATGGCTGAGTCCCACGATCAAGGGGACGATGCCTCAGATGAAGACGATGCTCCTCACCAGGATGAGGATCATGAGGACGAGGAGGGAGATGGTGAAGAAGAAGATGCCGGTGACGAGGTCATTGTGAGCAACGGCAACGAGCAGAAAAGGCTCAAGAAGATTCTGTCGCCGCTCTTGTTTTCTGCTCAGTTTTTGGAAGAGAACGGCCGCATAGAGTTCTAAGAACTGCTTGAGTTCCAGGGTTGGACGCACCTAGGTGCTGAGGCTGCTAAGGTCGACCCCGAACAGGTTCTCCGCTTTTACTCTAAATTCGAAATATCTGAAGTAAAAGGGATGCCTCAAGGGACGTTTGAGATTGATGGGGACGAGTACTCAATTGCTGAGGGTACCGTCCGTAACTTGCTCGGCCTGCGCCCCTCTCCACCTGATGCTCTACACGATCTCCCCTGTAAAAAACTTTGGCCGCTTCACCCAAGAAGAGATCTTCAACCACATATTCAATGAGTTGCAACCAGTTTCTAGGGATCGAGTCGCTCATTGCCTTTCAAAGACGGGCGTCCTTGCACACCACTTCATTGTGCGCATGGTCGTCCCCTGCCAAGAGAAGAAGTCCATTGTCCAAATCACCGACGCCTTCCTGAACCGCAAGCCGATCAACTTGCCGCGGGTCTTCTTGGAGCATATGGGAAAATGCAGAGGAGGACGCCACTCGCTCCCCTTCCCTGGCTTGGTTAAGCAGATTCTTGAGCAACAACATCTTTATGCCCCTAGAGAGTAGAAGTCCTTGGGCATTCATTGGGACGTCAGGCAGATCACAGCTCCCCCTGTCGGCAAAATGAGATTTGATGAGCCGCTCCCCTCGATCAAGAGACAGTTGGCCAAGGCAAAGAAAGAGGCCAAGAGGAAAGCCAAAGAAGCTGCTGTTGCCGCTGCCAATGTTGAAGAAGGTCCTGAGGAAAATTTGCAAGTAGTAGGGACGCCAGTTGAGAACGCTGACGCTGAGGATGAAGAAGATGAAACTGATCGCATGAGCGTTCCCGCTGAGGCTGAGAAGTGTTCTCAGAAGTACTTGTTGGGGATGATGATCGAGAACCAGTGCATGATGATAGATCTCATCCAACAGGTTCATGAAACTCTCCATCAGCACACTGAGCTTCTGGAACACAACAATGAGCTCCTAGCGCAGAACAACTATCTTCACGAGCAGAATCTCAAGGCTCTTGGCAAGGGTCCTCGCAAATGATCGCTCCTCCCTCTCTCAACCCTGAAAAAGTTTATCTCTTCTTTGTGTTTTTGTTAAGACTTTGGGACGATGTCCCCGTTTTGAACTACTTTTGTGAATGTCTGTAATGTTCGTACTCTACTTTGTTTGAATGGCGTTCCTTACATTTGCGATTCATTTTGTCTAAGTGTTCCTTTCTTTAGTTATGACTTTGTGTGCGCATGCTTTTTCAACTTATTCTCCTTTTCGATGATGCCAAAAGGGGGAAGTATAGTTTTGCAGAGATGCGATTGTTTTTCAGTTGTCATAGAAAGCATATGTTTAGGGGGAATTTCGGCCAAAGTCCAAAGGACGCTAGTTAAGAATAAAATAGGACGCACTTAAAAGAATGTGTTGCATGCCAACCTAAGCTGAAAAGAAAATCAAAGTGGAGGCTTCCCAAGCGTCAACAAAGTTGACTTCCTCAAGATGCAAATCGCACCGTTGATGGAAGATCAAGGATCATGTCCAGTCTCAGAGGACGCTAGAGGACAAGAATCACTTCTGCTATAAATACCCTCCAAGGGGTATGCATAGCGGTGTGGACTTTGAAGACTTTCTCTCAAGCTCTCCCGAAGCATTCAAGTTCAAGAACGAAAATCAAGAAGATCAAGTGAGCTTGAAGCAAGAGAAAGAAAGTCCAACCACATCACATCCAAAACCAAACCACAAAATAGTTCAAAAGTAGTTTGTCTCCCACAACGGACCATGAGAGACGTGAGTGATAGCTTCCTTATAAGCTAAGAGAGTTAGGTTACTTGTTAGGTGGAAAGGAGAGTTACTAGTGAGACTAAGGACGGACGCTTAGCTCAGTGAAGCGTAACGACTCGCCTAAGTTGTAAGGACTCTCTCTGAATAAGATAAGGACGGCTGTTGAAAATCCTCCAACGGACAACGGAGGTAGAGGTTTACCCATAAGACTAGTTGGTCTTAGTGGGGTTCCTCTATAAATACTTGTGTCCCTTGTCTCATTCTGTTTCCTGTCTAAGTCTATATTTCGCTGCAGCTAAGGACGCCCTTAACCCAGTTAAGACACCCATTCTAACAGACTTGCGATCCAACACACATCCTTGAACATGGTTGGCCAATAACAACGACATTGAAGAATTTTTGAAGTGGTTTTGGAACTCTTAGCGTGGCCTCCCGTGGACAAGGAATGACAATGGCGAATGATGCTCTCAACGTCTTCACTTGGCACACACCGTCTATAGATTTGATCACTCCCTTACTTGTAGAGATATGGATCATCCCAAAAATATTGTCTAGTATCATGTAAGAATTTCTTCCTAGCTTAATAAGACAAATTTGGTGGGATCACTCCCCCTACGGCAAAGTTAGCAAAATCCGCAAACCAAGGGGAAACCCCTCGTCTCACGGCATTAATAGAGAGAAGGCAAGTGGGAGAGAAAGAATGAATCAATTGAGAACGAGAAGGAATGGAAATCGAGTTAGAAAACTTACTTTCTTCCGCAGACCGACATTGAAGTGAACCGAGCCCGATATGGTTTGACATCGGTCTAGCTTTGCAAACACATCGGGTACTCGGACCCGACTCTATAAACCTCGGTCTCGACTCACTGTTTCTCACTCGGCCTTTGGTCCAACTTTTTGGACCTCGGGCCCCATGTTCTAGGTTTGTCGATCCATCTTTCCTTTCCTCTTCTCCACTCATGAGAGCCTCATCTGCCCTTGAATCATCTATAGTCAAACCATCCTCCATCTCCAACATGTACTCAATGGGCAAACGGGATAGATGATCGGCTACCACATTTTCCGCACCGGTTTTGTCCTTGATCTCATGGTCAAACTCTTGGAGAAGGAGCATCAACCTTAGGAGCCTTGGCTTTGCATCTTTCTTCTTCATGAGGTATTTGATAGTAGCATGGTCTGTGAAGACTACCACCTTTGATCCCACAAGATATGAATGGAATTTCTCAAATGCAAACACTACCACAAGGAATTCCTTTGCCCAAGGACGGCCCCCACGGCAAAATCGCTTGCATCACACATCACCTCGAATGGAAGATTCCAATCGGGTGACGCCATTATTAGAGCCGAAATCAAGGCGTCCCTTAACCTACAAAAAGAACTCATGCAATCCTCGGGAAATTCGAAGGGAACATCTTTCATTAAGAGGTTAAACAACGGTTTTGCAATCTTAGAAAAATCCTTGATGAACGGTCTATAAAAGCCCGCATGACCTAGGAAACTCCTAACATCACGCACATAAGAAGGAGGGGAAGTTTTTCAATTATTTCAACCTTGGCTTTATCTACTTCTATCCCCCTACTGGGAACGAGGTGTCCTAGCACTATGCCCTCCTTCACCATGAAATGGCATTTTTACCTATTAAGCACCAAGCTAGTCTCCTCACATCTAGTCAAAACCTTGTCTAAGTTAGCTAAGAAAACATCGAATGAGGAACCATAGACGGAGAAATCATCCATGAATACTTCCACTATATCCTCAACCATGTCAAAGAAGATGGACATCATGCACCTTTGAAACGTCGCCGGCGCATTACACAAGCCAAAAGGCATCCGTCTATAGGCAAACGTTCCATAGGGACATGTAAATGTCGTCTTCTCTTGATCATCGGGATGAATAGGGATTTGCCAAAACCCGCTATACCCGTCGAGGTAGCAAAAGTATTCATGGTGTGCCAACCTTTAGAGTACTTGGTCTATGAAAGGAAAAGGGAAATGATCCTTGCGAGTACCACTATTTAGCTTACGGTAATCAATACACATACGCCATTTTGTAGTGGTTCTTGTGGGGATCATTTCTCCCTTTCCATTTTGCACAATGGTCAGTCATTCTTTCTTAGGAACTACATGCACGGGACTGACATACTTACTATCGGAAATTGGAAAGATGATTCCCGCATCCAACATCCTAAGTATTTCACTTTTTACCACTTCTTTCATGTTGGGATTTAATATTCTTTGTGGTTCAATAGTGGGTTTATGATTGTCCTCCATATAAATCCTATGCATGCAAATTGAGGGGGAGATTCCCTTTAATTCCTCTAATGAATACCCTAAAGCGCCTCTATGTTTTCTTAGAACCTCTAACAACTTAGACTCCTCCTCATCATTCAAGTTGGCATTTATGATCACGGGCAAAGAAGAGTTGGGACCAAGAAATGCGTACCTCAAATCTTTTGGAAGCTCCTTGAGCTCTTGAGATGGTTCCAGTTGTTGGATCGTAAGTCGTTAAAATGGGCATCCTTAACTGGGTTAAGGACGTCCTTAAGTGCAGCGGAAAATCGACTTAACAGGAAACAAGATAACAGAATAGACACAAGTATTTATAGAGGAACCCCACTAAGACCAACTAGTCTTATGGGTAAACCTCTACCTCCGTTGGAGGATTTTCAATAGCCGTCCCTTATCTTATTAAGAGTGAGTCCTTACAACTTAGGCGAGTCGTTACACTTCTCTGATCTAAGCGTCCGTCCTTAGCCTCACTAGTAACACTCCTTTCAACCTAACAAGTAATCTAACACTCTTAGCTATAAGGAAGCTATCACTCACGTCTATCACGGTTCGTTGTGAAAGACAAACTACAACTCTAACTATTTTGTGGTTTGTTTTGGATTTGATGTGGTTGGACTTTCTTTCTCTTGCTTCAAGCTCACTTGATCTTCTTGATCTTCGTTCATGTTCTTGAATGCTTCGGGAGAGCTTGAGAGAAAGCCTTCAAAGTCCACACCGCTATGCATACCCTTGGGGGGGGGGTATTTATAGCGGAAGTGGTTCTTGTCCTCTAGCGTCCTCTGGGACTTGGTCGGATGCTTGATCTTCCATCAACGGTGCGATGAGCTCCTTGAGGAAGTCAACTCTGTTGACACTTGGGAAGCCTCCGCGTGGGTAGGGGACCATCGCTGGGAAAGCGGCATCTTTGGAGTTGTCTACACGTGCCCAGACAGGGGAAGCTTCCTTCTGAGGACTACGGCCGGACGTGATGTAATCATGTTGGGGCGGCCTTCATTTGAATTTGAACTTCGTTTGTATTTTGGCGCGCGTCCCTTCTTGATGAGGACGCCGTCCTATCTGCGCCGGAACTTCGCCAATTACGTTCAGCTTTGGAAGTTCTGATTGCGTGCGTCCCTGCAGCTTAGGGACTGCCGTTCACTTGTTGTCCTTTTCGTTCATGTACGTCCTTTGGACTCACCTGAGATCAACACTTTGGACAACTTATGAAATACCATTGACTTTGTCATTATCAAAACAAGGGACGATCATTATTGGTTTAGATATTAATGACTGGCGTCCTTAATATCGTCCCAACAATTTCCCCCTTTTTGATGATGACAAACTCTTTCAAATAGTACGCACAGAAGTAAAGCTTTTAGCATGAGAGATTACACTTGATTTTCTTTTCAGCTTGGGCTGGCATGCAACACATTCTTTTAAGTGCGTTCTATCTTATTCTTTAACTAACGTCCTTTGGACTTGGCTAAAATTCCCCCTAAGCACATGCTTTCTATGACAACTTAAACGTAATCGCATCTCTGCAAAACTATACTTCCCCCTTTTGGCATCATCGAAAAGGAGAACAAGTTGAAAAATATGCATGCACGAGGTCATAACTAAAGAAAGGAACACTTAGACAAAATGAATCACAAACGTAATGAACGCCATTCAAAAAGGATTAGAGTACGATCATTACAAACATCCACAAACAATGTTCAAAGCGGGGACAGCGTCCCAAAGTCTTAACAAAAACAAAAGAAAAGATAAACTTTTTCAGGGGTTGGAAGAGGGAGGAGTGATCATTTGCGGGGGCGCTTGCCAAGGGCCTTAAGGTATTGCTCCTGAAGATAGTTGTTCTGCGCAAGGAGCTCGTTGTTGCGTTCTAGAAGTTCTGTGTGGGTATGGAGAGTGTCGTGAACCTCTTGGATTAGATCAATCATCATACACTGGTTCTCGATCATCATGTCCATCAGATACTTCTCGGAGTGCTTCTCGGCCTCATCAGAGACGCTCATACCATCGAGCTCATCCTCTTCATCTGCAGCGCCCTCTACTGGTGTCCCAACTACTTGAAGATTTTCAGCTTCAGGCTCTCCTTCCTCAGTCGCAGCAGCAGCAGCAGTGGCCTTAGCTTTTCTCTCGGCTTCCTTTTTCTCTTTGGCCAGCTGCCTCTTCACGGACGGGAGCGGCTTATCACACCTCAATTTTCCAACTGGAGGGAGTGTGATTTGCCTGACGTCCCAATGAATCCCGAAGGTCTGTTCTGTTTTGGGGACGTAGAGGCCCTGCTGTGTCAGAATCGGCTTTACTACGCCAGGGAAGGGAAGAGAGTGGCGTCCTCCTGTGCACTTGCCCATGTGCTCCAAGATAACCAACGGCAAATTTATGGGCTTGCGTTCCAAGAAGGCGTCCAGTAAGATACTATCAGTTATCTAGACTATCGACTTCTTTTCTTGGCGAGGGACGACCATGCGCACGATGAAGTGATGCGCAAGGACGCCCGTCTTGGAGAGACAGTGAGCGACCCTATCCCTAGCAACTGGCTGTCTCCCGTTGAAAATTGGGTTGAAGATCTCTTCCTGGGAGAAACGACCAAAGTTCTTGTTGGGAAGGTCGTGCATAGCATCTGGCGGAGAAGGACGCAGGCCTAGCATATGGCGGACGGTACCCTCAGCAATTGAGTATTCGTCCCCATCAATCTCGAACGTCCCTTGAGGCTTCCCTTTTACTTCAGATATTTCGAATTTTGAGTAAAAGCGGAGAACCTGTTCGGGGTCGACTTCCGCGGCCTCAGCGCCTAGGTGCGTCCATCCCTGGAACTCGAGCAGTTCCAAGAACTCTTGGCGCTGGTTCTCTTCCAAGAACTGGGCGGTGAAGAGGAGCGGCGACAGAATTTTCTTCAAACGTTTCTGCTTACTGCCGTTGCTCACAATCACTTCATCACCGGCGTCTTCTGTAACACCCCGAGAATTTATAAGGGATTGAAGTGCTCCCCATGCCAACAAGAGCTCTTCCTTTTCATAGTTCGAGAGGCTAAAAGAACTATGAAGTTAAGCGTGCTAGGGCGGGAGTAGTACCAGGATGGGTGACCTCCTGGGAAGTCTCTCGGGTTGGCATGGGATGGCACTTCTAGGGCCTCGGGCCTTACATCTTCTTCTTCACCATCTCCCTCCTCGTCCTCAGGCTCTTCATCCTGGAGAGGGGCATCCTCTTCATCTGAGGCCTCGTCCCCTTGTTCATGGGACTCGACCATCTCGGTGTCCTCAGCTGCGGACACCGGCGCAGGAGGAGGCGCGTCCACAGCTGGAGTCCTTGCCAAGGACTCTGTAGGGACGGTTGAAGGAGGCATCCCTTGGACTTGAGCAGTTTCCTCGACGGCCTGAGCAGGCGGAGGAGGAGGGGGAGTTGAAGCTCTGGGAGGAGAGGGAGTGGTAGTTCTTATCTTGGCTTTGGTGGAGGCAGAGGAGGTGTTGGGCGGAGCCGTGGAGATAGGCTTTAATCTGAGCGGAGCAGGGGGGGGAGGCGGCTGCTTAGCAGGAGAGTCCTCAAGAGTTATAACTTTTGGTACAGTGTCCTTGGCCGGGACCTGTACTCGAGGAGCGTCCTTTGTGACCTTTGGCATAGGCTTTGCCAGGTCCGCCTCTATTTCCGAATCCAGCGGGTCCACAGTAGCCACAGAAGCAGGAGTGGCGTCCTCTACCCTTGGAGGAGGAGGAGGGAGTCGTGGGACTTCCTATAGGCTCTGTTGGATCGCCGTAGCAATGGCGTCCTGTTCTGCCTGCTCTTGTCTGGCCTTCTCCTCTTTTTCTATTTCCAGCTCGGAGAGGCGTATGGCTGCCATTTGTTGTTCTGTGACGCCTTCCAGCTCAGCAGACGTCTTCAACCTTCTTTTTGGGGCGGGAGGCGGGGAGGAAGGAATTGGTTTAGGGAGTGAGGAGGAAGGGCCTTTAATTTGGAGCTGTTTGGAAGGAGGGGGAGAGGAAGGCCTTTTTCGTTTTTGAGATGGGACGGAGCCCGCAGGAGCCACCAAGAACTCCATGATATCTGGGAGGAGCTTGGCAAGCTCATCCACCGTCCCACCAAAGACTTCGGAACTTATGCCGGGGCCCATAAATGGGGGGTTGGTATGGTTGGTTTCCTCAAGGCGTGGCTTGACATAGGTGAGCATAAAATAGTGAAGAAGGCGTTGGATCTTTGGGGGATGGTTATGAGCGGACGCCCGTAGGCAAATGTTGGCGAGCCTCCTTGGCTCTTTTTCTAGCCAGTCCTCTATGAGTGGGTCTAGAGGAGGACGGCGCTTTGGGTTGGCAGGAAGCCTAAGGATGGAGCCTTTGGAGACATTATCTGGTTCGGACAAGGGTTTGAAAGGCTTCTCAAGGAATTTGAAGCGTTTTTGAGCAGGTTTGGATTGAGATCGGGAAGACTGGTGTTTTTGTGGAGGAGGTTGGGAGCGTTATGGCTGGGGAGGGGTGGTGGAGTGGCGGCGTTGGGTGGTTTGCGAAGAGGAATGGTGGGGAGGGGGTTCTTGGCGCCCAATGGGTCGCCCTCTCGAGTCCATGAGTGACCGGTCTTTCACCGGAGGAGACTTCGAGGAGCTAGGGTTTGTCGCCGGAGAAGATGGAGATGGGTTCTTGGTTGCTCTTGTGTTGGCCATTTGAGAAGATGGTTTTATAGATGAAGATTAGAGTTGAGAAGGTGATTTCGGGATTTGCAAAGGAGAATTTTGGGGGATTTTGAGAGCGTTTTCTGGATTTGGGCAAACAACAAGTATTCGAAAAGGTTTTGCAGGTTCCACAGTAGCGTATTTATAGGAAGAAGACGAAGTTGGACGGGCAGGGGTAACAGGGTCTTTACACTCGGCTTCCTCCACCCGCGTACCAACACGTGGCTTACTTCTTTGCTAAGAAACACAGCTGTTGAGCACTGTTTGCGCATATCCCGAGATCTTCGCTCGAAATCCCCGCGGCGGTTCACCTTCCCATTTTCAAATTTCAAACTTTTCACAACTGCAAAGCACTCTGTCTCAGCGTCCTTTCAACACACCACACTGCTCTAATCTGAACTGAACCACGGCGTCCCAAACATTGAACACAACCTCTGATCCTTATAACTCTGACCCGACGTCCTTCAGACTTTGACGCCCGTCCCTTTGATCACTTAGAACCATTTTTGAAAATCAAGCAAGTACGTCCCGTAAAGATAAAAACAAAGAACGCTCATAGGACGCGTTTGCAAGATTCTCGGCTTAGGAAAGCTTAGAGTTCCCATCGTTTCGGCTTGTAATGGGGGTAGGGTGATCAGGAATACTCTTGAGATGAAAAGCGAAAAGAATATCGTTCAAAACACAAGCACAACAAATGTCTTAGACTAGCGTCCTTTAAAGATGATTTTAAAATACATGACACACTTTAAAACAAGTTCTCAACAAAACATAGCCAATCATAGAGGGAATAATAGAACGGGACTTGATCATTTAAAAGTTATCATCCCCAAAAGCAACCTAAGGTGCTCATAGGGACGTCTATCTAGTGCTTTTGTGAAAATGTCGGCCACTTGGTCCTCAGTCCTAACATGATCCACTCTAATTAATCCAAGTTCAACATTGTCACGAAGGAAATGATGTCTTATATGAATATGCTTCGTCCTAGAATGATGAACAGGATTCTTAGCAATACTTATAGCACTTGTGTTATCACACAGGATAGGGACTGTGTTGAGAAACGTACCATAGTCTTCAAGTTGGTACTTGATCCATAGGACTTGTGAGCAGCACGAAGCAGCAGCAACGTACTCAGCTTCCGCGGTTGAGAGAGCCACGGAGTTTTGCTTTTTGGATCCCCAAGACACAAGGCAAGAGCCCAGGAATTGAGCCATTCCTGAGGTGCTCTTCCTATCCACCACATGGCCAGCGTAATCTGCGTCAGAGTATGCTACCAGGTTTAGGGACGTCCTTCTGGGATACCATAGGCATAGGTCATCCCGTCCCTTGAGGTATCTGAAGATTCTCTTGACCTCTTGCATGTGGGACTCCTTTGGATTAGCTTAGAAGCGAGCACATAAGCATACAGCGAACATGATGTCGGGACGACTTGCCGTTAGGTATAGCAAGGACCCTATCATTCCTCTGTAGAGCTTTTGATCTACACTCTTGTAATAACCCTATTTTTCGAGAAGGTTATTATTGTAATTTCCCTTAACAATTTTTTCCCATGAATAAAGGTATTGGCATTATTTATTAAATAAAAATTTAATAAGAACCGATAATGCCGTCATGATACTTTTAAACCCATACCATTAGGTCATGTACCTATTAACCTATGCTAAAGAAAGTGTTCAAAGCATTAAGATAAAACTATATGAAACATCATTTAAAGAGAAAAATAATATGCAATATTAAATTAAAATGAGTATATTAAGATAATAAAATGGGAGGTACTCTTTTATACTCATACAATAATATTTTTTTAAAATAATATTATATTAAAAAGAAAGAAAGAAATTTTTTTTTTTTATTTAAAGGAAAATAATAGGAAGAAAATAATGAATGAAATTTATAAACACACTTACATGCATATGTAAGGAAAAGGAATTAAATTATCTAAAATAAGAAATTGTTTTCGGATTAATTATAATGGAAAAGGACAATTTTATCACAATATAAAGGTTTTGGGCCAAATTGGTAATTAACCCTAAATGAAGGGGCAGCTGGGACGTCTTCCCTTCCGCTTTCTTTCCTTTCTTCAAGCAACCCATCTCACCCTAAGACACGATTTCACTAGGATCTTTCCCCAAAAATCATGGCCTATCATTCAAGTAAAGGTGAAGATAGCACCTACTTGTTCCCATTCGGATTTCCTTATATCATTCTTGCCCAAAATTGATCAAGATATCCTACCACTTTCAAATCAAACCCTAGAATACCGCCCCCGATTCAGAGCCCAATATCTCCCAAAACCCTAAACGATATTCGGAATTGAGAGCATCCCTAGAACCCTCTCGTGCCCCTCTATAAAATCCCTCTAACCCCATCCCACAACCATCTCATCTAGTTGCCCGAAAATCCCAAGCAAAGTTACCAAACTCTTCAGCGAAAGCTGAGCCCGACGCCCACTTCGCGAACCAATATCTCGGCCTTCCGTCCACCAATCTCGACGCCGTCACCTCCTGAGTACTCCTTGCACCACCCTCTTCAAACTGTTGCACAGCCCGCGTCGAACCGTAGCCGGACCACCGAGAACGAGCCGCCCGAAAACACCTCGTCGCCACTGTAAATCCCTGCTCCTATTCACTTTCTTTTAAATTTCGAACAGCATAATTCTGTTGTAAAATCGATTTTAATTAGTTAGAGCTGCTTATAAATCCTACAAAAATTCATGTGATGACTTCATGTATTTTTCTAATTGTCATAAAACTTTCATAAATTGTAATGTCGTTTTTGCCGGTTAAATCCTACAAAAATTCATTCGATTAAACACACAGCCTGATTTTCGAAATAAATTCGTATTGTATTCTAAATTAATTATATAAATTGGTATAAATTATATATGTTCTGTAAATATGATTTATGAACTATATACAGTATTTTTGAATATTTTATTCGACTTTTGATGCCTAAAGAAAACAATTGCCACAATATAGAGTATTAAAGAAAAGAATACAATTTTTAATTAAATAAAATGATTACGAAATTAAAAACTAACAGATTTAAGTATTTCTAAGTAACTTAGATGTTTTCATTATTTACGTAATTTTTATTTATAGCCTATTTTATCGTAATTTAACTAGTAAATTGTAATTAGCTAAAAAGAATGTATTTTTACTTTATGAACATAAAAATGAAATTCTTGTTTATTGCTTCTTGATCCTTAGATTTTTATCATGACTAAGTGTTAATAAATTTAAAGGATGGATTTTCAAAAATGTTTTTCTAAGGCATGTGTAAGATTAAAGAATTAAATTCAAGAACGAAATAATACTTAAAATATATTATAAGAACATAAATATGTATAATGAATAAAATAACTTATATGCTTATAAGATATTTAGCATATCTCTTGAATATAACCTTTTCCTAGATAACGATGAACCAAAATAAATTCTTATAATTTATTTTGTCGTTGTTAATGAAATAGGAAACGAACTCTGTTCGTAAGGATTCACCTCGTTGACAATTACTCTTTTGCCTTCGAATCAAGGCAAGTGGACGGTTCTCGTTTGCATAACTGTTTTAAATATTGTTGGGAACTTTGTGTGCTAATAAATGAATTAGGATTTATTGTTATAGCATTAATGACCTCATTATATATGTAGGATGTATATATTGCTAGACTGCGCTAGAACTTGGACTTAGGTCTAGATGTTGTGGCCTTATGTGTTTCGTCTCCATTGAGACTTGATGTGGACTTAGCGTAGTATTAGGGGTGTGGGTTAGACCCTGGACGCCTCTTTAAAATATTTGCATTAGGATGGACCTATACCCTAGTGCCTGGTCATGACCGTGCCGCCTCATCCGAATATGAGGGGTGATTGCACCTAGCTAGTGCCTTTATTGAATTCTTGAGATCTCTTTCGTTTTGTTTCGACCATTGTCGAATCCGTTATTTTAAAAGCTATCAACCTGAATGTACCGTTTTGAAAGTAAGTAAGATAAGTGCCTATGCACATAATTAATGAACCAGGGCGGTTAGTACAACTTGGAAAACCGTTCTTACTCCCGATTGACCAAGTCTGCTTTCCAATCTGAATTCGTACAATTATTGTGCGGTGAGGTTGGTCGTAGACCCAATCACTCGACGGAGGTTTTTCGAAAACTTGTGTGAATAATAAGTTCCCAACAATCGCATACTTCGTTTAAGGAACCACCTCGTGTGGCGTCCTATCTTCCTTCCTGAGCATATTTCCTTTCTTACCTTCGATGGGGATACTTCATTATTAGATTATTGACCGGCTTTCATTCGGTATTCAATACTAATAGCGGAGTCTAACCATAAGAACCGTTTTTCTAAAACCCATTTGCTTAGTCTGTCACAAGACTAACCGTCCGTTTTCTTTCCTTGCATGGTCGGCTGGTGTCAACCGTATTTACGTCGCGGCACATCAGGATTCGAGCTGTTGGAGTCTCAAGAGGAGTGAGTTGAACACTTGGAGCATTTCTTTCAAGGTTATTTTCATTTGGATTTAGTTGAGAATAAATGTGATACTTTTATTGTAAGGATCGTTTGTTATCGATTACTTCCGCACTTTCGTTTTAATTATTCACATTTACTGTTTTGGATTGTAAGACAATATAAGTTTTGAGATCTATTTATGAATTTTGGATATTATTCTTTTTATGGTTATGTACTGTATAAGCCTTGGGTGACTTTGGGTGTGAATTCCAAGGTCACTGGCGTGTAGCATTCCCAAGATAATTTTGGGGTGTTACAACTCTTGCCTTCTTCATCAGCATAAAGGCGAGTGTTGGGGGAGATGGGAGTATCAATTGAGTTCGACGAGTTCATCCCATACTTCTCGAGCATTTCACGGATGTATTTCTGTTGGTGAATGCGCGTCCCATCTTTGAGCTGGGTGATTTGGAGTCCCAAGAAGAAGTTGAGTTCTCCGATGAGGGACATCTCAAACTCACTACTCATCAAGTTCTTGAATTCCTCTACAAGTTTCATGTTAGTGCTTCCAAAGACTATGTCATCGACATAGACTTGGACAATCAAAACATCTTTAAGGACTTTCTTTAGGAATAGTGTTTTATCAATGTTACCTCGTGTGTACCCGTTCGACAAGAGAAAGGACGCAAACCTATCGTACCATGCACGAGGGGCTTGCTTGAGTCCATAGAGTGCCTTGTCCAAGAAGTACACATGATCAGGGAGATCAGCGTCCTCAAATCCTGGAGGTTGAGCGACGTACATTTCTTCTTTAAGCTTGCCTTTGAGGAAAGCTGTCTTGACGTCCATTTGAAAAAGCTTGAACCCTTTGTGAGCGGCAAAGGCGATGAGGAGGCGAATGGCTTCAATTCTGGCGACAGGAGCGAAGGTCTCATCATAGTCGATTCCTTCCTCTTGTCTATAGCCTTGAGCCACAAGCCTTGCTTTGTTTCTTGACACGCGACCACTCTCATCAAGCTTGTTCTTGTAGACCCACCTCGTCCCTATTATGTTTTTGTTTCTCGGACGAGGGACGAGGGTCCACACCTTGTTCCTTTCAAATTGATTAAGTTCTTCTTGCATGGCTTGGATCCAATCAACGTCCTGAAGTGCCTCCTTTATGTTCTTAGGTTCAATTAAGGACACAAAGGCGTTGAATGAACAGAACGCTATGTTGGAATTATGGGACTGATTCACAGCTGATCTTGTTTGAACTCCTTTTGAGATGTCTGAGATGATTTGATCTGTTGAATGAAGTCTTGAAAGGTTGGATCCCCTATGAGTAGCGTCCCTTGCAGGAGTACATCTAGGGTCCGTCCAATCAGATTCATCGGAGTCAAACCCATTATCTTCATTGAAAGGCTCAGAGTGTTCCCCCTCAGGTTGAGCGTCCATTTCTTGACGCGGTTCACCTTGCAAACTTGATTCAGCCACATCTTGTTGAACTGGAGATTCACTTTGAGAGGGAACTTCCTGAACAACACTGGGAACATCCACTGAGACTTTTTCAGGGTTTGGAGTGGCGTCCTTAGGAACATAGTATTTTCCAGAGGACCCAATATCTACTTCGTCGTCGGAGTCGTCTTGCTGTTGTGAAGATGAGCGTTCTTTCCTATTTGGTTTTTCTTTGTGAGAGGAACTTTCTTTGAACACAACATGAATGCTCTCCTCAAGCTTTAGAGTCCTTTTATTGAAAACTCTATATGCTTTGCTGGTGAGGGAGTACCCAAGGAATATGGCTTCGTCACTCCTTGCATCAAACTTTCCAAGTCTTTCTTTATCATTGTTGTGAACAAAGCATTTGCATCCAAAGACTTTGAGATAGTCAATGCGAGGCTTCCTTCCATTCAACAAATCATAGGACGTCTTCTTCAGTAAAGGACGGATCATGGCTCGATTGATGATGTAGCAAGCTGTAGCAATAGCTTCCGCCCAGAAGTACTTGGGAACGCTATTTGCTAGGAGCATAGTCCTGGCCATATCCTCCAGCGTCCTATTCTTTCTTTCCACAACTCCATTTTGTTGAGGAGTCCTTGGAGCTGAGAAGTTGTGCGAGACTCCATGTTGATCACAGTAGGCCAGGAACTCTGAGTTCTGAAACTCCGTCCCATGGTCTGATCTTATGGCTTTGAGAGGCGTCTCAAGAGCAACTTCCACTTGTTTGATGAAGACTTTGAATGCGTTCAAGTAATCTGTTTTTGAAGCTAAGAAAAGAACCCAGGTGAATCGAGAAAAATCATCTACAAGAACATAAATGTACCTTTTTCCACCATAGCTCAATGTCTTCATTGGTCCACAAAGATCCATATGGAGAAGTTCCAAAGGCTTCTTTGTACTAACATCGTTCTGTGATTTAAACGACGTTCTTGTTTGCTTCCCTTTAATACAGGCTTCACACTGTTCAATTTTCTCAGGATCAATTTGGGGAAGACCTTTCACAAGATTTCTTTGATGAAGCTTAAGTATTGTGCTTGGTCCAGCATGGCCAAGTCGGCGATGCCAGAGGTCAGCGTCCTCCTTTGACACAGATAGGCACAACTCAGATTTTGGCTTGAACTCCTGGTCGAAGATGTAGACATTGTTCTTTCGGACTCCTTTGAGAACACCTTTGTTTGATTTCTTGTTGATAAAGAGGCACTCCTTTGAGTCAAATGTGACTAGGTTTTCACCTTGATCACACACTTGAGAGACGCTTAGGAGATTGAAGCCAAGTGCTTCAACAAGGCTAACGTTTGTTGCTTTGATGGACGGATTGAGAATGGTAGTTCCCGTCCCTTTGATCTTTCCCTTGCCCTTGTTGCCAAACGAGACAGTTCCTCCCGTGGCACTACTTTGGATAGAAGTGAGATGGATCTGGCTTCCTGTCATATGATTTGAGGCGCCACTATCAATGATCCATGGGCTTCCCCTCACTTCCACTCTGGTTCTGGCATGTAGTCATTTATATTCACATCATTTGAAATGGCATGCTTTCGGAAAGAACTCTTATAACGTCTAGGACGCCTAGGGTTAGCCTTAGGGACGAATTTATCATTTTCAATGTTAGTCCTAGTAGCTTTGCCACTTTCAATGTCGTCCTTCAGTTTTAAGCAATCATATTTAAAGTGATCTCCTTTTCCACAATACCAACACGTCCTATAGTAAGTACCAAGGTAGTACTTCTTGTTGGGACATTGGATTTTGTTTTCTTTCATCTTTTGAGGGTTACAGACTTTTGAACCCTCCCCCTTAGCAATTTTCTTATAGATCCTATGACTGGTGGAGTTAGTGTAGTAGTCCTCTTGACCTTTCTCTCCACTTTCTAGGACTCTAATTCTTTCAAGAAGATTCTCGGTCTTTTCCCTTTCCAATTCAAGTTCTGAAGTTTTTCTTGCCTCAAAGTCGCTAGGGAGGGAGTTCCTAGTGTCAGACTCGTAGCCTAGTCCCCTCTTGGCTGGGACAAACACCATTGGTTGAACTTCCTCAATGGCTGGATTCTTTCCTAACACTTTCACTTCTTCCCTAAGCTTAACGTTCTCTAGTTTAAGACACATTACTTCAGTTTTCAGGGATTTGACTTCGATACATGAGGACTCTAGTTGTGATGACACTGTAGCACAGTTCTCACATTCAACTAAAATATTTTCATTTTCAAGTTCAAGTTCGTCCATTCTATGTTGCATGACTATGCTTTCTTCCATGATTCTATTAATGAGTTTAATAAGCTTGAATTTAGAACACTTCTCCAAGGAATTCATCATGGATTCACGAGTTACCTCTTGTTCCTTTTCAGAGGCGTCCTCTTCAAAAGTTGGTGTGTCCTCCACAGCCATGTACGCTACTTGTTCATCATCTGAGGCGTCCTCAATGGCTATGTACGCCGCTTGTTCATCATCTGAGGCGTCCTCAATGGCTATGTACGCCGCTGGTCCTTCAGGTTCTTCATCATCAGAACTCACATTGTCCCATGCGGCTTCACATGCTCCCAAGAGGGCCTTCATCTTTATTTCTTTTGAGTTCAGTCCCGTAGTACATTTTTTGGCAAAGTGTCCTTTCTTGTTACACTTGTAGCAAGTAAGTTCCTTCATTTCTGCCTCTGTATACTTGGGACTCTCCTTTTTGTAGGGCATCTTGTTTTCCCTGAATTCTTTGGTCCTTTTACCCCATAGGCGAGCAACCTTTTGTAGAAGGGCAAGCTCTTCCTCTTCTTCTAGTTGTTCCTTAGTCTTGCTTTCCTTCTCTCTCAAAGCTTGAGCGCGCAATTTTTCACGATTCTCATTTTTGTTTGCTTCCACCATTAAAGCAAGTTCTCTTTGGTGGCGCAGATACTCAGCGTACTCTGGTGTTGCTGTCATCAGGGCGAGAACTGTCTGAGGGTTCCTAGCGAACTCAGCCATGTCGGCGTCCCTTCTTGCTTCATAACCTCTCAGCTTCCCATAGATCTCTTCCATATCCAGGGTCTTGTTAGCAGTGTTCTCCTTGAACGTAGTCCTATCAAAGTTCCATTTCCCTGTGAGTCCATCAATGACCACTTGAACTCTGTTCCTCATTGAGATTTCAGCTTCTGGGATGCCCAAATTCCGCATCTTGGTGACAAGAGCTTCAAAACGGTATGAGTAGTCCTTTACCGTTTCATTGGGCAACATTCCGAAGGCATAGAACTCTCTTTTGATTTCAAGCTGAACGTCCTCCTTCATCTCGGCCGTACCCACATGATACTTCTCGAGAGCTTCCCATTGAAGTTTAGCTGTTGCCAAGTTGCTGACACGGGTGGCGTCCCTCTCGCAAAGGGACACTTGAAGGAAGCATATTGCCTTAGCATTTATTTCCAAGAGCTTGAATTCATCGGGACCCCACTCGTCCTCTTTATCTTTCTTGTCAGCAGGGACGGTAAGGTCACCTTTCATGATCACTCTCCAGCATTGATAGTTTTGACTTCTGCAAGAGTTTTCAAAGCGGATCTTCCAACGGTTGAAGTTGCCGTCCGTCAGGCGTGGAGACTTCATGAAGGAGATTCCAATAGGTTCCATGTCCATCTTGTACCTGCAACTCAACAAAATCTAGAGCGCCTGCTCTGATACCAATTGTTGGATCGTAAGTCGTTAAAATGGGCGTCCTTAACTGGGTTAAGGACGTCCTTAAGTGCAGCGGAAAATCGACTTAACAGGAAACAAGATAAGAGAATAGACACAAGTATTTATAGAGGAACCCCACTAAGACCAACTAGACTTATGGGTAAACCTCTACCTCCGTTGGAGGATTTTCAATAGCCGTCCCTTATCTTATTAAGAGTGAGTCCTTACAACTTAGGCGAGTCGTTACACTTCTCTGAGCTAAGCGTCCGTCCTTAGCCTCACTAGTAACACTCCTTTCAACCTAACAAGTAATCTAACACTTTTAGCTATAAGGAAGCTATCACTCACGTCTATCACGGTTCGTTGTGAAAGAAAAACTACAACTCTAACTATTTTGTGGTTTGTTTTGGATTTGATGTGGTTGGACTTTCTTTCTCTTGCTTCAAGCTCACTTGATCTTCGTTCGTGTTCTTGAATGCTTCGGGAGAGCTTGAGAGAAAGTCTTCAAAGTCCACACCGCTATGCATACCCTTGGGGGGGGGGTATTTAAATCGGAAGTGGTTCTTGTCCTCTAGCGTCCTCTGGGACTTGGTCGGATGCTTGATCTTCCATCAACGGTGCGATTAGCTCCTTGAGGAAGTCAACTCTGTTGACGCTGGGGAAGCCTCCGCGTGGGTAGGGGACCATCGTTGGGAAAGCGACATCTTTGGAGTTGTCTACACGTGCCCAGACAGGGGAAGCTTCCTTCTGAGGACTACGGCCGGACGTGATGTAATCATATTGGGGCGGCCTTGATTTGAATTTGAACTTCGTCCGTATTTTGGCGCGCGTCCCTTCTTGATGAGGACGCCATCCTATCTACGCCGGAACTTCGCCAATTACGTTCAGCTTTGGAAGTTCTGATTGCGTGCGTCCCTGCAGCTTAGGGACTGCCGTTCACTTGTTGTCCTTTTCGTTCATGTACGTCCTTTGGACTCACCTGAGATCAACACTTTGGACAACTTATCAAATACCTTTGAGTTTGTCATTATCAAAATAAGGGACGATCATTATTGGTTTACATATTAATGACTGGCGTCCTTAATATCGTCCCAACACCAATGGTGCTTGAACTTCTTCCTACTCGGCCTTGAACACCTCTAAATAGGACATCCCTTCCTCCAATTGCTCATGCTCAATCATGTTGATGGTTAGACCTTGGCGCTCTATCTCAACTTCTCGAGGTGGTGGGATGGCCTTCAATTTAAGCTTTCTTGCCTTTGGCTTCTTAGAAACGGCCTCCCATTGCAATCCATTTAGAAAAGCTTGGATAATTTTGGCTTCATTGTGCACGTCTCCCTTTAGAGTGGGCCTAAAGGAAAACTCGAGTTCTACTCCTCCAACCTCAAGAGACAAATGACCCTTCTTCACATCAATGATTGCCCCCACCGTAGCAAGGAAAGGTCTCCCTAATATAATCGGTTCACCCGGTACTTCTACCATGTCCACCACAACAAAGTCGATTGGGACATAATGGCCTTCAATGCAAACGGGGTAATCCTCAACGATACCAATTGACTCAATGGAAGACCCATCCGCTATGGTCAACCTCATGTTAACCGGAGCTATGAGACCCATGGATGTGGATTTCCATATGGTGTAAGGAATGATGCTCGTGCTTGCTCCAAGGTAACACAAGGCTTGGAAGTTTTGAGATCCTACACCGGCCAATGGTGATAGCAAATCGTCCCGGATCTCCTAACTTTTGAGTTAGCTCTAGGGTCTTCATCTCATCTTGCATCTCAACTATGGACCTCTTCCTGCTTAGGATCTCCTTTAAAAACCTTGCATATGATGGCATCTCGCTCAATGCATCGGTGAACGGGATAGTGATGTTCAAACCTTGCAAGAGCTTGAGAAACCTCTTGAACTTGCTCTCAACAACATCTTTCAGCTTTCTTGAGGGATATGGAAGAGTAGTTGCACCTTGAATCTTGTTCGGATCAACCTCCTTAGACTTGCCTAACTCACTCACGTCTTTCTCTGGCTGGACCGACTTGGGCACCACGTCGGGCCCGACATCTGGTATCACGGTCCTGGGGCAGAGGATAGGCAGAGTAGTCGGTCCGACATCTGGGCAAGTCGGGCCCGACTCACTCTCTGCCTCGGTCTTGGGCAGAGGAGTTGATCTTCCTGCTAGTTCGACTTCTGTGCACATCGGACCCGACTTACTGGGAAAGTCGGTCCGGCTCTCTTCATTCGGCTTTGGCATGT
Organism: Polygonum maritimum; assembly: GCA_963924305.1. Taxonomy (NCBI): domain Eukaryota; kingdom Viridiplantae; phylum Streptophyta; class Magnoliopsida; order Caryophyllales; family Polygonaceae; genus Polygonum; species Polygonum maritimum. Next base: position 19,194,015 of record OZ002734.1, on the reverse strand, counting down.
GTGGCTCGGGTAGGTTTCGGCCACTCCTCAATCCAATCGCACGGATTTCATTTTGATTGTTTTGAGCTCGGGGGTTCTCCTCGGGGCGGCCCGGAAGTCTCCCGTGCTCTCTCGGGGCTTGAGTTGCTAATTGAGCGAATTGATTGTCCGCTTGCCTCCTCCATGCACGGAACTCATTGAGTTCAGTTTTTATCTCCTTGAACCCATCTCTCATCTCTTGAATCAATGGTTGTAGCTCGTTGAATCACGGTGGTCTATACGGTGGTTGTTGTTGTGGCGCTCTTCGCTCGTTTTTGTTGAAGTTGTTGTTGTAGCCATTAGCTTGCCCGTTGTTCCACCGGCCATTACCACCATTGTTGAAATTGCCTCTACCTCCATAATTTCCACGCACATAGTTTGCTTCCTCAATTTGCTCGGCCAAGCGCACTTGGCTCACATTCGGACAAACTTATGTAGCATGTGCAAAGGATCCACACTCCTCACAAGCTCTAGTATTTTGCTTGTAATAGTGGACTTGCCTCTTAAGCTTGCTCACTTCACCTTCAAGGAATTGGAGCTTCACATCCTTGTCAATGTCTTCTCCCTTTGGATCATACAACTTCCTTGCACCTTCACCTTGAACTTTCACCTCCTTGCTAGCTTGACTCACCCCATACATGGCCTCATAATTGGAAAGCTTGTCAAGTACCTCCCAAGCTTGATCCGGTGTCAAGTCTATAAATCCACAATCGGTGTGGAGATTGAGCTTGTCTTTCGTTGCCGGATTGATGCCTTGGAAAAAGATATCTTGAAGCACATATGGTTGTTGGCCATGAGTAGGACATTGGCGCAACATCTCCTTGAAATGGTCCCATGCTTCGAAGAGAGGCTCATTCGGACCTTGTTGAAAGCTTGCAATTTTCCTTCGGAGCTCGGTTGTCTTTGAGGGCGGGAAGAACTTCATCAAGAAAGCATCATGGAGTGCTCTCCAAGTGGTGATCGACCTAGGGGCTTGGCTCTCGAGCCAATCTGCGGCCTTACCCCCAAGTGACCATTTGAACGCCTTTCGAAGCACATACTCCAATGTCTCCTCGTCCGTAGAGATCGTCTCACACATGTCCACAAAGCGTTTGACGTGCTCTATGGGACATTCATGCGGACGGCCCTCAAATTGATCCCGCTTGATGAGAGAAAGGAATTGCGTCTTGATCTCGAAATTCTTGGCAACCTCGGGAATCACAATAGCCGGTTCGGGCACCCTCAACTCCGGATACATATATTGTCGTGCATTCCGGGGTAGAGCGTTGAGTTGAGCCTTGGCCCTCATCCGTTGCTCCCGTTCTCTCCTTACTAACGCCTCTTGGTTGTCCTTCTCAAGTTGCAATCTAGCCATCTCGGCCCTAAGTCGAGCCAACTCATCATCACCATGGAGAGCTTGGTTCTCCATCCTTTTCCCTCTTCGGGCTTCTTTGAGAATACTTTCTGGATCACTCACAAACTCAAGCTCAAGTGTTCCTCGGGAGGAACGAGCTTGCATACACCTACAAAGCAAAAACACAAACCAAAACCAATCAAAAACAAACAAAGGGTTTGGGCTATTCCCTCACCCAAATCACTACCAAAGCACAAAAGACACAACAAATTGGCACTCAATCTCACGAATGCGAAGGGTCTAGAGATACAGTTTATAACCCGACCCCGTTGTAGCACGTGGTGGGTGTCGAACACTCGGGAAATCTACTCTTTTGATATGCCAAAATACTTGAAAGTGAGAAAAGAGAACTTAAAACAAAGGAAAATGCAAAGAACTATCGGGACTGACACATGGTCACTCGGGCCCGATGTTGGCTGGAGGAAGTAAGTCGGGACCGACACAAATCAAGTCGGGCTTGATGCTCTTGGGAATGTCGAGCTCAGGGATTGAAAACAGATCTGGGGCTTTTGGGTTCCTTCTCTAGTAGATTTAGGCTTTTCCACCCCAATTCAAGCAATAAGTGATGATCGGAATAGGATCGAGGTTAGTTCTCCTCGTTCCAACCACTTCTACACATCGATTATTGGGGAAATCCCCTTCGAAGCAAGGTCTTTGTGATTGACACTTTTCACTCTCGTTACTTTGCCAATCACAGCCTTGATTCCTTGCTTTCACAAGGAATTGTAGCTCTATGTAGAGTGGGTTCCTAGATCAAGCACTCAAGGCTTATGGAATTGGGGTTTCTAGCCCAACCTAGCTAGAGTTTTCCCCTATAACCCAAGATTAAGGAGATCTACTCCATGTGGCAAGTAATGAAAGCAACAAAATCACAAAGCAACCAAATCATCATCATCATCAATCTCAAATCAAAGCTAAATTGCATTCACAAATCAAAGCAATCCACAAACTCCAATCCAAAGTTTCCAAATCCACAAGATCTAAACAAAACAAAGCAAATCTAGCAACCAAACCTATCTCTTCTTCCTCCTCCTTGGCCGATTCTCCCTCTTCTCCTTCTCCTCTCCTTCCTCCTTGCTCTCCAAGTATCCTCTTGAGAGTTTTGTGTGTTGGTTAGTTGCTAAGTGTGTGGGATCCTCCCCCAATTAGAAGATAAGAGAGCCTTAATAGATGAGGGGCAAATGTGGAAGTCTACATCTTTATGCCTTGCTACCCAATCCACACGAGACCGACTCGGACCGACACGGAGGGACGTCGGGCCCGACTTACTGGGTACATCGGTCCGAGTTCAACAATCCATCTCGGGTCCGGCGTTGCTTGTACCTTGATCCGGTCCTCGTTCCACCTCTTCTTCTTGGCTTTTCCTCTTGTTCTTCTTCATGGCTTGCTCCTCTCTTTCCCTCTTAAGCTCCAGCCTTGCTCCTTGCCTCGATTCACCTTCAAAACGACCCTCGATCCATGCCAAAACACCTACAAAACACATAAAACGCGCATAGTGTCCGAGTCTCGTAGAAATACGGGAACTAAGCTAAAAAGGAACAAAACAATCAAGAAAAGGGAAGAAAGACACATATTTACAATGAAAAATCACATATAAAACACCACCAAATAAGTAGACATCAGGGACTTTGGGGCTTGCGTTGTAGATTTGGGTAGATCCTAGGCTGTTCTACACTTTTTAGAGCTTGAGTGCTATATCATGTTGTGAGGTGTGTGCTTTGAGCTTTACTTATTTTATGCTCATGATTTCTCTATATTTTTGGGTTCGGGTTGAGAGTTGAGTGATTTTTCTCTTCCCTTGTATTTCCTGAGATCTTAGATGTGCTGATTTGTTATATTTCGTTTAAGCTTACTCGAGGTCGAGCAAGATCTAAGTATGGGGGAATATGAATTGCTCTATTTTATATGTGATAACTCTTGTATTTTATGGCTTTATTGAGTGTGCTTAGGTTAGAGTTGTGCTTAATTGTAATATCTAGGCCGAAGACGCAAGGATTCAAGTTTCAAGAGTTTTTAAGGCGTTTTGAGCTGTCTGCGCGACACCTCTTGCTTGAGAAGGCTATATCTGGAGTTACAGTGGTCGGATTGAGTTGATTCCGGTGTCATTGGAAAGCTAACTCGAAGAGATTCAATTCATCTGTTTACATCAAAGTCAGATTCCAAGCAGAAGAGGGTCAAAACAGCTTCCAAAGTGCTGCCAATGATTTTGTCCGATTCCCGCGCCTGCGGTGGAAGATCCGCGCCCGCAGTGGATGACCAGAGACCGAGTTTCATTCTGTCGTAAAATTGCACCTGCGGTGGAGACGACGTGGGCGCGATGGTACGTGATCCGGAGCGGACGAGAGTTTTCTATCTTCTTTCTTTTTTCTTATCTTTCCTCTTTCCTAATTAGATTAGGGGAGCATGTTCCCTAGGTCTATATAAGGAGGAGCCTGCCTTATGTTTTAGGTATCCAATTTCATAATATAATATTCTCTAAGAATAATTCTTTAGTTTAGTGAGTTATGGAGAGCTAGCCTCCTTGGGTTTGTTCAATGGAGAAGCACTGATGTATGAACTCATGAGGTTTTGGTAATTGATTTCTATCCTTTGGTTAATATTAATTCTCTTGTGCTTCATACCATGATTATTGATTGATTGTTTGCATATCAGGCCAACTTGTTGAATTGATTGATTTTCTATTGTTGGATTGGTTTTGGACGGTGGACAAAACTGATCTATGAAAACAACTTAACCTAGACTTGTTGTCTATACAACTAGGATTAAGAAGAGAATGATTGTTTCATCTTGCAATTGACTTGTAGCTTGATTGTTCGATATTGTATCCTGCATATCCTTGTTTTTTATGCTAATTCTAGGTTAAGCGTCCTTGCTTAGGGTTATAGAATTGCTTCGACCATGGACTTGCGATTGTTAATGATCAGGATCGGAATTAACCATAGGTTTGAATGAAATCAATGGATGAATCTATGATCGAGTGATTATTTCATAGCGGGTCTTTTGAATGAACTTTTTCCCGTATTTGATTGTTTGATTGTTTGTTTATTTGTTTTGTTTTCTAGTTTAGCTTAGTTTAGATCTTTCTCCTTAAATCCCCCTGATATCTTTAGTTTATAGATATATTAATACTAGAAGCCTTAGTTATCTTGGGTTTGACCCCTTACTTGCATGCTATACTAGTTTGTAGTTTGGGTTATTTATCTTTGATCTTGGCACGACGACTTTAGCCGAGTCAGTTAGTAACGAGCCTATGACTTCCTCTTCATCTTCTTTGTTGCTTGTACACGCCCCTAATAAGCGCTCGATCGGATCTTCGCACTCAATGCAGTCCGAGCGGGTGTATAGCATCTTGACTTTCATGGCTTCATCGGTCTCCTTCATTGTTGAGTTGGATTGAAACTCAACCACTTCATCACCGATCTCAAAGGTAAGGTGACCATTCTTCACATCGATAATACTCCGGTAGTAGCTAGGAATGGACGCCCGAGGATGATTGGCACAACGGGATCTTCCGACATCTCCAATACTATGAAGTCATTGGGCACAAAGAACTTGCCGACTTGGATAGGAAAGTCGTCGACAACACCAGTTGGCTTCACACAAGAACCGTCCGCCATGTAGAGCCTCGGTTGACTGGCACCAAGGACCCATGTTGGTCTTGGACTATATAGAGAGGGGAAGAAGACTTGCACTTGCATCAACGTCGCACAAGGCTTTGAAGCGATGAGCACTTATCCCAATAGTAATAGGAAACTTACTTGGATCGCCAAGCTTCTTTGGAAGTTCGAGAGATCGTGACTCATCGGTCAATTCAGACATTGACCGCTTCCTTGATAAGATCTCCTTGAGGAATTTGATGTAGGCGGGCATCTCACTCAAGGCTTTGGTGAATGGGACGGTGATGTTTAAGCCTTAAAGTACCTTCACAAAGCTTTTAAACTTTCCCTCCGTGGAATCCTTCATCTTCTTGGATGGAAAGGGGAGTGCCTTTACGGTTGACGTCGAAGTGACGGGTTTAGAACGACGATCCTCCGGCGCAGAATGACTTCCAGAACCCCCAGGAATCGGGTCGGTACCGAACAATGGTGGGTTTTTACCATCCTGTTCTGTAGTGTGCTAAATCTCGGAATCGGCCGGGGTGAGTCGTTATCGACCTCAACCAAATCCGGTTGATCGCCTTCTTCTACTGTCTTCTAGGTCATGTTTGGATCGGGCAACTTCTTTCCGCTCCTAAGGTGTATGGCGGTAATATGACCTATCGGGTTTTCATCGGGGTGGCCTGGTAATCGCATTTAGGGTCGTGGAATTTGGGCCATGAGGTTCCCTAGTTGCGAGTTCAGATTCTTCCTCCATGCTTCAAACTCTCCCAATTGGGCTTGAACACCTTACATTTGAGTAGTAAGGCCGGTGCGAACTCCATCAATCTTGTTGTTGACTCCAATCATCCCTTTGTGGAGACCTTGCACCCATGATGGTGGTTCTTGATAACCGGGGGGTCTATACGGAGGGGCTCTTTTCTTTTGTGGTGGAGGTGGGTTTACTTGGCCTTGGACATTGTTGCCCCACTGAGGATAGGTGTTGTTGTTCCTCCCCAGATAAGCATTGTTTTGGTTCCGGCAAGGCCCTCGCGTATAGTTCTCCTCCGCATATGCTTCAACGGCTCGGACTTGATCCACATTCGTACAAGAAGTGGTGGTATGAGCATGGGAACCACATTCTTGACAAGGTTGGGAGGTGGACTTGAAGTAGCTGACTTGCTTCTTGAGCCGGTTGATCTCATCTGGCATGAATTGGAACCTCACAACTTGATCAATCCCCTCGGCATTGGGATCATAGAGCTTCTTAGTTGGACCTTGGCTTGTTGGGTGTCATACATAGCGTCATAGTTGGTGAGTTTGTCCAACAAAGCCCAAGCCGTATCGGGATCCATCTCAATGAACCCACAATTGGTGTGGAGGTTGATGCGGTCTTTTGTACCAGCGTTGATCCCATGGAAGAAAATTTCTTGGAGCACATAAGGGGTTTGTCCATGAGAAGGACATTGCGAAGAAGCTCCTTGAACCGCTCCCATGTCTCCACAAGAGTCTCTTTTGGAAGTTGATGATAGGAAGTGATGCGCTTCCTTAGCTCCATTGTCTTGACAGGTGGAAAGAACTTTGTCAATTTAGCGCTTTCCCGGTGAGAGACCACTTGAATGCTTTTGGGAGGATATACTCGAGTGACATGCCATCGGTGACGATGGTGTCACATAGGTTCATCGAGTGACATGTCCTCTCGATTTCACTATCAAAGAAAAATTGATGGCTTCTCTTCGTGAACTAGAGGGCATAAACCTACAAACACACAAACAAAGACAAACTAATTAGAAAACACAAAGGGTAAGGGCTATTCCAAAACCCAAAAAACAACTAGACAAAGGCACTATTACTAACTCTCCGACAATGGCGCCAATTTGTTGATAGGGTTTATTGATCCTAAACAAGCATATAAATTCGTAGATCAAGAAACCGCTGAGTATAGAGGAGTTAGGTTCATACACGAGAGATAGAAGATTCTACGGCTAGCTATCAAAACAAACCAAAACACTCAAATAAGGCAAACAGACGATCGGTACCGACGAGACTTGCTCGGTAACGACCTGACTCTAATTGCAAACAACGGGCAAAAATTTCACTAAGTAACACGCTTGGTACCGACCCAACCAGCTCGGCAATGACCTACCTAAAACTTCTACGAGATGCATATATGTGGATAAAAACTTTTAATGCAAGGGACTACCACAACAAAGCTATACATGCAACTTATAAATTAATGATCAATCATATCCAAATCTCAAAACCATGACTTTCGCCAATAAAACAAGAGTTTATTTCAATTTTCATAAAAATAAATACTTTCCTTTTATTTGATATTTAGGGAATTTCAACTCTCACTTCAATACTCAAATATTTTTGAAATTCATAATTTTATCTTTCAATTCAATTGTTAAGATCAACAAAACGAAAGTGTTTATTTCAATTGCTAATCTCTATCTTTCATCAAGGAATTAAATTCAAACAAAAAGGATAAAAGATAGAGATTTTAAAAACAATTTTTGATAACAATGCATATATTAACATGCATAATTTTAATGGGTTTGTACCCCGGCCCAAGAATAAGAGGACTACTCACTCATCATCATGAACAAGACATGATTCACACCAAAGAAACAAACTTCAATTAAAAAGAGAAGAACTTACAACCTTTTCTTCACAAAAGACTATTTCTTACACCATAAGTTACTTCTCTCTTAAATACCCTCCTAGACTGTCTTTCTCCAATTAATTTGAAGAGTTCTGGATGATAATGGATTGAATTGAATAAGTTTAAGTGGCACTTAAGGCCTCCTTATATACTAGTAGAGAAGTCTAGGAAAGAAAACAAGATATAATCCAAAAAGCTCTAAAATAAAACACCTATTAAAGCTTAACTTTCACTCTACGGAATAGCTCGTACCGACCTAATATGGGTTGGTACCGACCGGCTCCCTGGGTCGGTATGACTTGGTCAACTCTGGTCTTGCTACTCCTCGACGCTCCGCTCGTTACCAACCCTCTCAGGTCGGTATCTACTGGTCTTGAGCTTGGATTTTTCTTCTCTTCTTCACTTCAATCTTCACCTAAGCTAGATTCTTCTTCTTTCTTTCTTCCTTGAAGCGCTTCTCTTGAATCTTCTTCACTTGAACATCACTTTGAACTTTTCAAAACACCCCTTACATCTTCAACTTTTCTTGGAAACTCTTAAAACTTGAATTCTTTTACATCACACAAACCACCTTGGACTTCACTTGAACCACTCCCCTAAGCTTGCTTCACCGCCAGCTCTAGCTACTAATCTTCAAATACCTCTAAAAGACTCTAAAACACCTCCACAACGCTTCAAAACCTACAAAATAGCTAACAACACATGCATAGATTCCGACTCTGGAAAGATCACCAAAATCAATATAAAAAACACAAAATACCTAAAAACGATTCAATCTAACTATCAAATAACCTATAAAACCTAACTAGAAAGAGCGACGACATCAATTATATGCACCCAACACAACTAATGTTGTGAATCTAAAGATGGATGTCATTCTTTTCAGCAATATCCCAGTCGATCACAATTTATTTTCGCCTTTTTACAACCTTTGATCAGTAGTCCAATTGTTCTAACACTGATTCATAGAACTATTGGCTCTCTTTTGTCATAAAAGCAAACAGAATGATGAACGTATGTCATGTGCAAGTGAATCCCACCATTTCACTCAAAGGAATGTTCTAGATACAAGTAAATTATATAAATAAATATTTATAATGAAAAATAGTCAACTTATTGAGCAAAAGATGCTTAATTAATACTTACAAGTTAGTCTTGCATGTTGTGTCCATAATCACGACATACGAAACTAATTTCAATAGTTTTAAGGACTTGGGATAGGCAAACAACAAGTCTTGTATCTCATTGTTGTCGGTAATCCGCCACCAACCGATGTAGTAATCATTAGAATTCAAAACGTTCAGTGCGAATTGGGTTACATTAATGAAGCCTAACTCTTCTCTCATCAATTTTTGGCGGTACTTGTAAATGTGTTTGATTGATGAAACATTATGTTGGAACTTTCCATGAAGATATGTCAAAAGAATCTTTGGATTTGCGCTTGCCATAGTCACTTGTATTGAATCCTGTTGGAGAATCCCATATTGAAAAATATAATAGAAATCTCCTATTAGAAAACCAATGGAATTACTACATCCATTGTCATATGGTTTTGGGTTAGAACTACTTTGTGTTTGTAGGGTAGGCCTATTTAGATACACGACCCACAAATTATCAACCCACCGAACTTTATGATGGTAACCGAGCAGGTATCAATGTAGGTTCGTTTCCTAGAGTATTCAAGATTGCCTACTTCATGGGCCTATTAAGACAGTCCATATATCCAATAATGGAGCGACCGAACCCAAAAGTGGAAGCTGTACAATCCTAGGAAGATGAACTGTTTTGAGCAGTTGAGTTTTAGGATGATTTTGTGTAACCGCTTTACGAAGTGCTCAAGCCTTCGGGGCCGAGTTTTGCGTTGCGGAAAGGAGCATGTGGAAGACAGGGAAAAGTTAGCCAAAATATCCTTATTACCTCGCTACCCCTACGGCCTCTAGCCTTTCCTCTCTCATGCTATATCTATCCCCCATTATCCTTCCTTTTACCTATTTACACTCTCAATATTTGCCTAAACAAGAAAACCTTTCGTCTCCTCTGACATCTTCGTCTTCGTCCTTTGTGAAATTTCTGCAAATGTTTCTCTCAATTAAAAGGGCCCCCAAACAGCAAGTCCCCTCTTCCAAACCTTCAAAATCCTCCTCAAAAGCCTTAAAGGACCCTTCATCCAAGCCCTTCAAGCTTGATGAGGTGCTCGAAGACTGGTTGCTCTGGCAACCAAAGGGATTGTGCAACCTCGTCATGAAGGGCATTGATATCACCACCGAACCCTCACAAAAGGCCAACCTCGAGCTCTTTATGAATAACTTCCTTGTCCCCATGCTTTGAGAAATCGGTTATGTTCGGACGATATTAAGGACGCCAGTCTTTATATCTGACCAATAATGAAAGTCCTTAGTTTTGATAATGACAAACTCAATGGTATTTAATGTTTGTCCAAGTGCTTATCTCAGGTAAGTCCCAGGGACGCCCATGTGTGAAAAGGACAACAAGTGAACAAGAGCCCCTGAGCAATAGGGATGCACTCCATCAGAATATCCAAAGCTGAACAAGAATGGAGTCCCTACGAGACTAGGACTGCGTCATCTTCGAGAAGGGAGCGCGCCAAAATTGTGCAGAACTTCAAATTCGAATCAAGGCCGCCCCAACGTGATTACATCATAATCGGTCGTAGTCCTCAGAAGGAAGGTTCCTATGTCTGGGCACGTGCACATACTTCCAAAGAAGTCGCTTTCCCGAAGATCGTCCCCTAACCACGTGGAGGCTTCCCAAGCGGTGACAGATCCTGCTATGATCTTTGAGGACGCTCCAAGACAAAAGCCACTAACTCTATAAATACCACTCAAGGGTTCTGCATAGCGGTGTGGACTTAGAAGATTTCTCCCGAGCTCACTCCCGAAGCATTCAAGTTCAAGAACGAATATCAAGAAGATCACGTGAGCTTGAATCGAGAGAAGAAGAAGTCCAACCACAACAAATCCCAAAACAAATGACAAAAGTTAGAAAGAAATTAAACTTTGTCTCTCACGAAGCTACTGTGAGAGACGTGAGTGTCTAGCTACCTTATAGGAAAGAGAGTTCGGTACGGTGTTAGGCTAAAAGGAGAGTTACTAGTGAGGCTAAGGACGCATACTTAGACTCTGAGAATTGTAACTGGTTGCCTTGTACTCTGTAAGGACTGACTCTAATAAGATAAGGATGGCTATTCGAAAATCCTCCTCGGAGGTAGAGGTTTACCCATAAGACTACTTGGTCTTAGTGTGGTTCCTCTATAAATCACTGAGTCCCTTATCTTATCTATTTACCTACTTAAGTTTGTTTTAATTTCCGATGCGAAGAGACTCCTCTAGAGGACGTCCCTACCTGACTACTAACGTACACGATCCAACAGGTTACAAAGACCCTCCGTTCATGGGGCCGGCCATCATTCCTTTTGAGTTTGGCGGAGAACTAGCGGCTTTTTGCTATCTTGCCGGACCTCTCCGACAAATTCATTACCCCCACCGCCTCCACCAAACTTGCTAAGCCAAAGATAAAGAAGACCCTTTCCCCCTCTTCTCCTGCTATCTCCACACCCAAATCTTCTAAGTCTCCCTCCTCATCCGTCCCTCAACCCTCCCTTGTCACGAAGAAGAGGCCGGTCAGTACACAGGCCCAAACAGAGGGCATTTCAAAGAAAGAAACAATGGCTATAAGATTTACTGAGGATGCCCTCACCAGGGACACAGAGAACGACGCTTCTACTCGCCCGTTGATATACTCTATTTAGGATGTGTTAACTCTTGTATTTTAGGGCTATATTGAGTGCTCTAAGTTAGATTCTGTGCTTAATTGTAATATCCAGACCGAAGACACAAGGATTCAAGATTCAAGAGTTTTTTTTTTTTTTGAATTTTATATTTAACATATATATCACTAATATTGCATATTAATTACACTTTAGAAAAAAAAAAAGAAGATAGATTTCTCAATTAGGATAATAATTCGTTCACATTTTCATGACATTTTTATATATTTATTAATTAATTTTGTTTTTTGAAAACAATAACATATATATGAGATAATTTGGTCTCTATTTAACTTATTAAATATTATATATATATTTAATGTTGTAATATATTAATCCAAATTTTATTTAAACTTATTGATTTTATTATACAAGTTAGTTTACATAATTTAATTTAAGTGCCAAAAGATTTGTATCAATTGTTAATAAAATGTGATTATGCATCTTATCTTATTTCATTCTGTTGGATCGTAAGTCGTTAATACGGGCGTCCTTAACTGGGTTATGAGCGTCCTTTAGTGCAGCGGAAAGTAGACTTAACAGGATACAAGATAAGATAAGTAGACACAAGTATTTATAGAAGAACCCCACTAAGACCAACTAGTCTTATGGGTAAACCTCTACCTCCGTTGGAGGATTTTCAATAGCCGTCCCTTATCTTATTAAGAGTGAGTCCTTACAACTTTAGGCGAGTCGTTACACTTCTCTAAGCTAAGCGTCCGTCCTTAGCCTCACTAGTAACACTCCTTTCCACCTAACAAGTAACCTAACACTCTTAGCTATAAGGAAGCTATCACTCACGTCCCTCACTATTCGTTGTGAGAGACAAACAACAACTCTAACTATTTTGTGGTTTGATTTTGATTTGATTTGGTTGGACTTTCTTTCTCTTGCTTCAAGCTCACTTGATCTCCTTGTTCTTCGTTCTTGAACTTGAATGCTTCGGGAGAGCTTGAGAGAAAGTCTTCAAAGTCCACACCGCTATGCATACCCTTGAGGGGGTATTTATAGCGGAAGTGGTTCTTGTCCTCTAGCGTCCTCTGAGACTTGGTCGGACACTTGATCTTCCATCAACGGTGCGATGAGCTTCTTGAGGAAGTCAACTCTGTTGACACTTGGGAAGCCTCCGCGTGGGTAGGGGACCATCGCTGGGAAAGCGACATCTTTGGAGTTGTCTACACGTGCCCAGACAAGGGAAGCTTCCTTCTGAGGACTACGGCCGGACGTGATGTAATCATGCTGGGGCGGCCTTGATTTGAATTTGAACCTCGTCCGTATTTTGGCGCGCGACCCTTCTTGATGAGGACGCCGTCCTATCTTAGCAGGAACTTCGCCAATTACGTTCAGCTTTTGAGGTTCGGATGACGTGCGTCCCTACAGCTTAGGGACTGCCGTTCACTTGTTGTCCTTTTCGCTCATGTGCATCCACTGGACTTACCTGAGATCAACATTTGGACAACTTATTAAATACCTTTGAGTTTGTCATTATCAAAACAAGGGACGATCATTATTGGTTTAGATATTAACGACTGGCGTCCTTAATATCGTCCTAACAATTTCCCCCTTTTTGATGATGACAAACTCTTTCAGATAATACGCACAGAAGTAAAGCTTTTAGCATGAGAGACTACACTTGATTTTCTTTTCAACTTGGGTTGGCATGCAACACATTCTTTTAAGTGCGTTCTATCTTATTCTTAACTAACGTCCTTTGGACTTGGCCGAAATTCCCCCTAAGCACATGCTTTCTATGACAACTTAAACGTAATCGCATCTCTGCAAAACTATACTTCCCCCTTTTGGCATCATCGAAAAGGAGAACAAGTGAAAAAATATGCATGCACAAGGTCATAACTAAAGAAAGGAACACTTAGACAAAATGAATCACAAATGTAATGAACGCCATTCAAGAAGGATTAGAGTACGATCATTACAAACATCCACAAACAATGTTCAAAGCGGGGACAGCGTCCCAAAGTCTTAACAAAAACAAAACACAACAAAGACAATAAATTTTTTCAGGTTGGAGAGAGAGGGGGGAGTGTTCATTTGCGGGGACGCTTGCCAAGGGCCTTGAGGTGTTGCTCCTGAAGATAGTTGTTCTGCGCAAGGAGCTCGTTGTTGCGTTCCAGAAGTTTTGTGTGGGTGTGGAGAGTGTCGTGAACCTGTTGGATTAGATCAATCATCATACACTGGTTCTCGATCATGATGCCCATCAGATACTTCGTAGAGTGCTTCTCGGCCTCATCGGGGACGCTCATACCATCGAGCTCGTCCTCTTCTTCAGCAGCGTCCTCAGCTGGCGTCCCAACGACTTGAAGATTTTCAGCTTCAGGATCTCCTTCCTCAGTCTCAGCAGCAGCAGTAGCAGCAGCCTTAGCTTTTCTCTCGGCTTCCTTTTGCTCTTTGACCAGCTGCCTCTTCACAGACGGAAGCGGCTCATCACACCTCAATTTTCCAACTGGAGGGAGAGTGATTTGCCTGACGTCCCAATGAATCCCGAAGGTCTGTTCTGTTTTGGGGACGTAGAGGCCCTGCTGCTTCAGGATTTGCTTCACTAAGCCAGGGAAGGGAAGAGAGTGGCGTCCTCCTGTGCACTTACCCATGTGCTCCAAGATCACCCGCGGCAAGTTGATGGGCTTGCGCTGTAAGAAGGCGTCCAGTAAGATACTATCAGTGATCTGGACTATCGACTTCTTTTCTTGGCGAGGGACGACCATGCGCACTATGAAGTGGTGCGCAAGGACGCCTGTCTTGGAGAGACAGTGGGCAACCCTATCCCTAGCAACTGGCTGTCTCCCGTTGAAAATTCGGTTGAAGATCTCGTCCTGGGAGAAACGACCAAAGTTCTTGTTGGGAAGGTCGTGCATAGCATCTGGCGGAGAAGGACGCAGGCCTAGCATATTTCGGACGGTACCCTCAGCAACTGAGTACTCGTCCCCATCAATCTCGAACGTCCCTTGAGGCTTCCCTTTTACTTCGGATATTTCAAATTTGGAGTAAAAGCGGAGAACCTGTTCGGGGTCAATTTCTGCGGCCTCAGCGCCTAGATGCGTCCATCCCTGGAACTCAAGCAGTTCCAAGAACTCGTGGCGCTGGTTCTTTTCCAAGAACTGGGTGGTGAAGAGGAGCGGCGACAGAATCTTCTTTAAACGTTTCTGCTTACTGCCGTTGCTCACTATTACTTCATCACCGGCGTCTTCTTCGTCACCGTCTCCCTCCTCGTCCTCAGGCTCTTCATCCTGGAGAGGGGCATCCTCTTCATCTGAGGCCTCGGCCCCTTGTTCATGGGACTCGACCATCTCTGTGTCCTCAGCAGCGGACGCCTGTGCAGGAGGAGGCGCGTCCACAGCTGGAGTCCTTGCCAAGGATTCTGTAGGGACAGTTGAAGGAGGCGTCCCTTGGACTTGAGCAGATTCCTCGACAGCCTGAGCGTGCGGAGGAGGAGGGGGAGTTAAAGCTCTGGGAGGAGAGGGAGAAGGAGTTCTTATCTTGGCCTTAGTAGCTGGGGCAGAGGAGCGAGGCGGAGCCATGGAGATGGGCTTAACTTTGAGCGGAGCAGGGGGAGGAGGCGGCTGCTTAGCAGGAGAGTCCTCAAGAGCTATAACTTTTGGTACAGCATCCTTGGTCGGGACCTGTACTTGAGGAGCGTCCTTTGTGACCTTTGGCATCGGCTTTGCCAGGTCCGCCTCTATTTCCGCATCCAGCGGGTCCACAGCAGCGACAGAGGCAGGAGTAGCGTCCTCAACCCTTGGTGGCCGGAGGAGGAGGGAGTCGTGGGACTTCCTGTAGGCTCTGTTGGATCGCCGCAGCAATGGCGTCCTTTTCTGCCTGCTCCTGTCTGGCCTTCTCCTCTTTTTCTATTTGCAGCTCGGAGAGGCGTATGGCTGCCATTTGTTGTTCTGTAACGCCTTCGAGCTTAGCGGACGTCCTCAGGCGTCTCTTTGGGGCGGGAGGAGGGGAGGAAGGGATTGGTTTAGGGTGTGTGAAGGAAGGGCCTTTAATTTGGAGCTGTTTGGAAGGAGGGGGAGAGGATGGCCTTTTTCTTTTTTGAGAAGGGACGGAGCCCGCAGGAGCCACGACGAACTCCATTATATCGGGGAGCAGTTTGGCGAGCTCGTCCACCGTCCCACCAAACGAGTCAGAAATGATGCCTGGCCCCATGAATGGAGGGTTGGTGTTGTTGGTTTCTGCAAGGCGGGGCTTGACGTACGTTATCATGAAATAGTAAAGTAGTCTTTGGACTTTAGGAGGGTGGTTATGAGCGGACGCCCTTAAGCAAATATTTGCGAGCGTCCTCGGCTCTTTTTCAAGCCAGTCCTCAATGAGAGGGTCAAGGGGAGGACGGCATTTAGGTTGAGCAGGAAGTTTAGAAACGGAGCCTTTGCTAGGGCTTCCTTGTTCTGGCTCCGGGACGAATGGTTTCTCAAGAAACGAAAATCGTTTCTGAGTGGGTTTGGATTTAGGTTGAGAAGATTGAGGTTTTTGGAGGGGTTTGGAGGAAGAATGAGATTGGGGTCTCGAAGGAGGAGGTTGGGATTTATGTGGCTGAGGCGGGGTGGTTGAGTGGTGGCGATGGGTGGATTGAGACGAGGAATGGTGGCGAGGAGGTTCTTGGCGCCCAGAAGGTCGCCCTCTCGAGTCCATGAGAGACCGGCCTTTCACCGGAGGAGACTTCGAGGAGCTAGGGTTTTTCGCCGCCGAAGAGGGAGATGGGTTCTTGGTTGCTCTCGTGTTGGCCATTTGAGAAGATGGTTTTTATAGAAGAAGGATTAGGGTTGAAAGAGGGTGATTTCGGGATCTGGGTTTGAAGGTTTGAGAAATTGCTAAAATTGTGTAAACAGCAGAGGAGCGAAGAAGGTGTTTCAGAAAGCACAGGTGGGTAATAATAGGAAGAAGACGAAGTTGGACGAGCAGGGGTAACAGGGTCTTTACACTTGGTTTCCTCCACCCGCCTTCCTACACGTGGCTTTCTTCTTTGCTAAGAAACACAGCTGTTGGGCACTGTTTGCGCATATCCCGAGATCTTCGCTGAATCTTCTCTAAGACGGTTGACCTTCCCATATTCAAATTTCAAACTATTCACAACTGCAAAAGACTCTGTCTCGGCGTCCTTTCAACACACAACACTACTCTACTCTGAACTGAACCATGGCGTCCCAAACACTGATCACAACCTCTGAACTTAGAACTCTGTACAGACTGTTCTCAGCTCTTAACACGCGTCCCTTTGATCACTTAGAACCATTTTTGAAAATCAAGCAAGTACGTCCCGTAAAGATAAAACAAAGAACGTTCATAGGACGCGTTTGCAAGATTCTCGGCTTAGGTAAGCTTAGAGTTCCCATCATTTCGGCTTGTAATGAGGGTAGGGTGATCAGGGATACTCTTGAGATGAAGAGCGAAATGAATAGCGTTCAAAACACGAGTAAAAACACCTGTCTTAGACTAGCGTCCTTTAAAGATGACTTTAAATGCATGACACACTTTAAAACAAGTTCTCAACAAAGCATAGCCAATCATGGAGGGAATAATAGAACGGGACTCGATCATTTAAAAGTTATCATCCCCAAGAGCAGCCTAAGGTGCTCGTAGGGACGTCTATCTAGTGCTTTTGTGAAAATATCAGCCACTTGGTCCTCAGTCCTAACATGATCCACTCTAATTAATCCAAGTTCAACATTGTCACGAAGGAAATGATGTCTTATATGAATATGCTTCGTCCTAGAATGATGAACAGGATTCTTGGCAATACTTATAGCACTTGTGTTATCACATAAGATAGGGATTGTGTTGAGGAACGTACCATAGTCTTCAAGGTGATACTTGATCCATAGGACTTGTGAGCAGCACGAAGCAGCAGCAACGTACTCAGCTTCCGCGCTTGAGAGAGCTACGGAGTTCTGCTTTTTGGATCCCCAAGACACAAGGCACGAGCCCAGGAATTAAGCCATTCCTGAAGTGCTCTTCCTACCCACCACATGGCCAGCGTAATCTGCGTCAGAGTACGCTACCAGGTTTAGGGACGTCCTTCTGGGATACCATAGACATAGGTCATCCCGTCCCTTGAGGTATCTGAAGATCCTCTTGACCTCTTGCATATGGGACTCCTTTGGATTTGCTTGGAAGCGGGCGCACAGACACACAGCGAACATGATGTCGGGACGACTTGCCGTTAGGTATAGCAAGGACCCTATCATTCCTCTGTAGAGCTTTTGATCTACACTCTTGCCTTCTTCATCAGCATAAAGGCGAGTGTTGGGGGAGATGGGAGTATCAATGGACTTCGAAGAGTTCATCCCATATTTCTCGAGCATTTCACGGATGTATTTCTGTTGGTGAATGCGCGTCCCATCTTTGAGCTGGGTGATTTGGAGTCCCAAGAAGAAGTTGAGTTCTCCTATGAGGGACATCTCAAACTCACTACTCATCAAGTTCTTGAATTCCTTTACAAGTTTCATGTTAGTGCTTCCAAAGACTACGTCATCAACATAGACTTGGACAATCAAAACATCTTTAAGGACTTTCTTTAAGAAAAGTGTTTTGTCAATGTTACCTCGTGTGTACCCGTTGGACAAGAGAAAGGACGCAAACCTATCGTACCATGCACGAGGGGTTTGCTTGAGTCCATAGAGTGCCTTGTCCAAGAAGTACACATGATCAGGGTGATCAACGTCCTCAAATCCTGGAGGTTGAGCGACGTACACTTCTTCTTTAAGCTTGCCGTTGAGGAAGGCTGTCTTGACATCCATTTGAAAAAGCTTGAACCCTTTGTGAGCGGCATAGGCGATGAGGAGGCGAATGGCTTCAATTCTGGCAACAGGAGCGAAGGTCTCATCATAGCCGATTCCTTCCTCTTGTCTATAGCCTTGAGCCACAAGCCTTGCTTTATTTCTTGATACGCGACCACTCTCATCAAGCTTGTTCCTGTAGACCCACCTCGTCCCTATTATGTTTTTGTTTCTCGGACGAGAGACGAGGGTCCAAACCTTATTTCTTTCGAATTGATTAAGTTCTTCTTGCATGGCTTGAATCCAATCAGCGTCCTGAAGTGCCTCCTTTATGTTCTTAGGTTCAATTAAGGACACAAAGGCGTTGAAAGCACAGAACGCTATGTTGGCATTATGGGACTGATTCACAGCTGATCTTGTTTGGACTCCTTTTGAGATATCTGAGATGATTTGATCTGTTGAATGAAGTCTTGAAAGGTTGGATCCCCTATAAGTAGCGTCCCTTGCAGGAGTACATCTAGGGTCCGTCCAATCAGATTCATCGGAGTCAAACCCATTGTCTTCATTGAAAGGCTCAGAGTGTTCCCCCTCAGGTTGAGCGTCCACTTCTTGACGCTGCTCGCCTTGTAAGCTTGATTCAGCCACATCATGTTGACCTGGAGATTCACTTCGAGAGAGAACTTCCTGAGCAACACTGGGAACATCCACTGAGACTTCTTCAGGGTTTGGAGTAGCGTCCTTAGGAACATAGTATTTTCCAGAGGACCCAAAATCAACTTCATCGTCGGAGTCGTCCTGCTGTTGAGAAGATGAGCGTTCTTTTCTACTTGATTTTTCTTTGTGAGAGGAACTTTCTTTGAACACAACATAAATGCTCTCCTCAAGTTTTAGAGTTCGTTTATTGAAAACTCTATATGCTTTGCTGGTGAGGGAGTACCCAACGAATATGGCTTCGTCACTTCTTGCATCAAACTTTCCAAGTCTTTCTTTATCATTGTTGTGAACAAAGCATTTGCATCCAAAGACTTTGAGATAGTCAATGCGAGGCTTCCTTCCATTCAGCTATTCATAGGACGTCTTCTTCAGGAGAGGACGGATCATGGCTCGATTGATAATGTAGCAAGCTGTGGCAATAGCTTCCGCCCAGAAGTATTTGGGAACGCTATTTGCCAAAAGCATAGTCCTTGCCATATCCTCCAGCGTCCTATTCTTTCTTTCCACCACTTCATTTTGTTGAGGAGTCCTTGGAGCTGAGAAGTTGTGCGAGACTCCATGTTGATCACAGTAGGCCAGGCACTCTGAGTTTTGAAACTCCGTCCCGTGGTCTGATCTTATGGATTTGAGAGGCGTCTCAAGCGCAACTTCCACTTGTTTGATGAAGACTTTGAATGCGTTGAAGCAATCTATTTTTGAAGCTAAGAAAAGAACCCAGGTGAATCGAGAAAAATCATCTACAAGGACGTAAATGTACCTCTTTCCACCATAGCTCAACGTCTTCATTGGTCCACAAAGATCCATATGGAGAAGTTCCAAAGGTTTCTTTGTGCTGACATCATTCTTTGATTTAAAGGACGTTCTTGTTTGCTTCCCCTTGATACAGGCTTCACACTGTTCGATTTTCTCAGGATCAATTTGGGGAAGACCTTTCACAAGATTTCTTTGATGTAGCTTAAGGATTGTGCTTGGTCCAGCATGGCCAAGTCGGCGATGCCAGAGGTCAGCGTCCTCTTTTGACACAGATAGGTACAACTTAGATTTTGGCTTGAACTCCTGGTTGAAGATGTAGACATTGTTCTTTCGGACTCCTTTGAGAACGACTTTGTTTGATTTCTTGTTGATAACGAGGCACTCCTTTGAGTCAAATATGACTAGGTTTTCACCTTGATCACACATTTGAGAGACGCTTAGGAGGTTGAAAGCCAAGTCCTTCAACAAGGCTAACGTTTGTTGCTTTGATGGACGGATTGAGAATGGCAGTTCCCGTCCCTTTGATCTTTCCCTTGCCCTTATTGCCAAACGAGACAGTTCCTCCCGTGGCACTACTTTGGATAGAAGCACTACCAATTATAAGGCCTGATGTAATGGCTCTAAAGTATTACCATAAGGTCAAAATTCATTACATTAGACCTAGTGTAATGGTTTTTTTAAACTTTTGGTCTGTTACAATAGGGGGGGGGTTACATTAGGCCTAATGTAACACTACGTTCACCTAGAGTAACGGATAAATAATTTTGGAACTGACCGTTACGTTAGAGAACAATCCATTACCTATTACAACCGTTACATACTCGTTACCATTGGTTTGACCATTACATTAGTTATATGTCATTACCTTTGTTAGTACCATTACATTAGGCTATATATGTGTTACCTTAATTATAATAGAGTGCAATTGGTTTATATATTATTCATTCATATATACCTGCTACTAAATTAGTATATAATTAAATCACTAACCAATACAATCAAAAACAATTTAACTCAAATGTCAATTGATTACTTAAACTTTCAATCTATAATTACAAAATATTGACAAGCATTCAAATCCAAGTGTTGCATGCATATATACATGGACAACAAATTAATGTGTTAGTCATATATCTAGTTAATTAGCTAGCTATAGAAAGAGCTACATTGTCCATTTGTAGTCACTTGATCTTCTTGTGAAGCAGTATGGGTTATGATCTTTATGTGGCTGTCATGAGAAATCAGCATACATGATACATTTTAACTGTTGTTTGATTGAGACCAAAAAGACAAGTGTGAGCAGATAATAAAATTGTAACATTACATATATCAGAGAACTCATCTATATACCATCCCAACTTCAGGAATGATTAGTATACAAGCAACAAAACTATGATTGAGGTTGACTAATTTCCTATTTTGTTTCAGCACTAACGTAATGCATCCATGTGTGAAATTATGAATTAGGGAAAAGCTGCTGAACAGAATATTACAACTACACAATCTTGTTTCTGGTTCAAGGCTCTAGGCTTCTAGCTTCTCCAGAGTGAAAGGAAATAAGATTGATTGATTTGTTTAAATTAACTCTATATTACGATCAGAGACTACTTCCATCGCAACACCAAAAACATGACCACATGGAGGTTAGGGAAGGTTGCAGCACTCACAAGATTTACAGTCACAAGTCTTAGAGCAATTTGATTCAATTAGGGTGATTTGACTCACTTGATAAGCTGAAGAGCACGAGCATGTCCATCTTATACCAGTTATGTCTGAGGAGTCATCTACAAATGTTGAAGCTACATATGCATCAATAAGTAAAAAAAAATGATAGTTTTATTACATCTAATAAGTAAAAAAAATTGACCAATTAAAGATTCAAATGCCTTATCTTAAGCAATTAGGAAGAAACTCCTACACATTCCTTTCTCATATACCAGTCTACATGTGAGTCTGACATTCTAAACGAAAAAAAAAATGCAGAGTCGGAGAGAAAGAGATATGACACGGTCACATGCCTTCATTCAGTTTAAAGCTCAGAAATTGTAACTGACGCTTCCCTTCTAGCAATCACAATAAGTCATCCTAGCAGTACAGCTAAATCAAGATTCAAAGAAGAGCTGTAAACATACAATACAAACACAGTGCAAAAAGGAAAATAGAAAGCACCAAAACATATTAAAAAGGAGAACAAATATTTGGTAAACATCAGGGGTCCATTTGAAAGTTTATCTCTCAATCTCGAGAGTTGTTAATCTCTAGAGCGAGTTTTGATTGGCTGGAAGTTTGTGAGCTTGTTTCAAGCTACAAGAAAGCATCATTCTAGCTCCGTAAGCTCACATTAGCAGAGTTAAGACACTTCACATTGATCTTATCCCTGCATACTAGTTAAAACCTAACTAAAATCAGTTAATGAAAGATACGGGTAGCCACATTAGCTCGTAAAGAGACCACTTAGCTATCTCGAAAAACAAAAAAAGTTCTTGATGGAAAAGGAAATAAAGTAAGCATATTATTGTTCTTTTTCCATAAGTCTAGCTCTTTAATATATACCTCTGAGTAATGGTAGCCTAATGTATACGTTGTCACAGATTTAGACATGAGTATCATTATCAGTTGCTGGAGACAGCTACTATGCAATCGCTCGATAGAAACAAGCTAGTTGCTAGCGAATCTGCAAAGTGCAGATTGGAACTGACAAAGAAAGCAAGTTCAATACAACAATCAAGACAAATCAATCAGAAGTGAAAGAGGGCATGTTTAAGGGCTCATATCAAGTGTAATTAGACACATCACCACAGTTGCAAGGAGCATAGCAGGTAAATTAGGTTTAAAGCAAAATTGCCCCATGATCTACACAGCTCAAAAAAGATGGGGAAGAAAACTTACAGGCTGCAGAGCAAGTAGAAGTGGTTTTCAGATGGAGCCTGCTGAGTCTGCTTAGTATGCTACTACCTACAATAAAAATCCTCTGAATCTTGTTGATTTGCCCGGTTGAATTGGTCAGTTCTGCAACACATGACCAACATACACAACATATAAGCACCAACCCCATCAAGCAAAACAAAATGGTAACAAAACAGCATCAATTATTATGCAGAGGAGGTATAAGAGAGGGGCACGGATGCAGATAAGTAGAAGAATTCAATTTCTTAACCAGTACCCTAAGCATGATAGTAGGAGAAGACAAACTAAAGATACACTGTGCATTCATGTGAGTGCAGGCATAAGAAGGAAGGAAGGCGTTTGGGGGTGTGCGAGACCTTCTCCTACAGTTCTGAATAACCCCAGCTCTGAAGACCTCTCGCCTGAACCTTCCCAGAAGCTTCTCCTCAGGCTCGTCTTCCTCCACCACTACTTGAACATTGTAATTGTAAGACGCCGGCAGAGGAGCTAGCCCTAGCCTGGTGCTCGCCGTTTGCAGGGAGAAAGGGAGAGAAGAAGAGGACTGAGAAAGAGCGGGGAATTGGGGCTTTTGTGCGACCGGAAATTGGGAGGGTTTTTGAGCTAGCCCTAGCCTGGTGCTCGCCGCCATCTTTGAGAAGTCTCGTTTTAGGGTTTCCACTTTACGCCTCATCGTTTTCATGTGTTGGAACTTGGAGGTAAATACGAAAATGCAAAACCTTTTGACAAACTTTTGATATATATCCATGCGGGCGTCTTTTTTACGAACTACCATTACATTTGTTATTCTACGTCCAATACATTAGCTCTAACTTTTCAACTTTTTTATAACCGTTACCTTAGCTATTAACATCTATCGCTTTAGAGGACTCCCGTTACATTTAATCATTACATTAGATCTTATCATTACATTTGCTAATAAGCCGTTACACTTAGGCTATCTAATGTAACACTATAAAAAACCATTACAAATTTTTATGTTACAATAACCCTTATATTTGGTAGTGAAGTGAGATGGATCTGGCTTCCTGTCATATTGATTCGGCCTATTTTGTATAGGATAACTCTTGTATTTTAGAGCTATATTGAGAGTGTTTAGGTTAGTTTTGAGCGTTATTGTAATATCAAGACCGAAGACACAAGATTTGAAGAATCAAGAGTTAAAGAGCTTAAAAACGAAGATTCGCCACTCCATGAAAATCGCGGCCGCGTTGTCTGTGACGCGGGCGCGGTGGCGTGAAGGAGCGAGCCAACCAAGGCCATGAAGGCCGCGGCCGCGCTGTCTGTGGCGCGGGCGCGGTAGAAGCTGACCCGGATTTGACCACTTGAAGGCCGCCGCGGGCGCGGATCTGGTGCCGCGGGCGCGGTGGTAGCCGACCTTGGAACGGACGAAATCTTGGCGTTTCTATCTTGTTTCCTTTCTTATCTTTCGGTTTCCTATCTTATTTAGTCCGAAAAGGTTGATCCTTGGGGCTATATAAGGGGAACCTTTCTAGGTTTTTAGGATATCCAATACTTGTCAATCAATTGTCTTTCAAATAAAGGTTAGAGTTTTCTTTGTAATGGAGAACTAACTCTCTTTTGGAGTTTATTCAATCAAGGAAGCTTTATTATGAAGTTGTGAAATTCTGGTAATCTCTTTATCCTTAGGTCTTTATTGATACTCTTGTGCTTCATCCCATGATCTATGTTTGATTTTATGAGCCTGATCAACTTGTTTGATTGACTTAGATCTATTGTTTGAATTAGGATTGGTTGTTGTCTATGCATCTTTCCTATTCTCGAAACAACTCTAATCTAGGACCGTGGACTAGTTTAGGGAAGAGTATTCAATGGTTAAATTGTGCATGAGACTCGTAGCTTGATTGCATGATTTGATTTCCTATTATCCCTGTGCTCTATGCTAATTCTAGGTTAAGCGTCCTTGCCTAGGGTTATAGAATTGCTTGGACCGTGGACTTGCGATTTCTAATGATTGGGATTGGAATTGACCTAAGCATATAAAGAGGTGGATGAATTCATGATCAATGGATTAATAAAGTGGAATTGATTGAATGAACCCTGCTTGATAACTTTGATTGAAAACAACTTTCAAAACCCCCTTTGATTACTTGCATGAAAACCACATAAAATCTGAATAAAACTGATTCCTTTGGGTTCGACCCCTTGCTTGCCTACTATACTTGTGTTTGCATGTTTGGGATTTATTTTTGATTAGGGAACAACGACTTTGCCCGAGTCAAATTTTGGTATGATTTGAGGCGCCACTATCAATGATCCATGGGCGTGCCCTCACTTCCACCTGCCAAAACAAAGTTAGTGTTTGGCGACCCAGGCAAGGTGTTCCTTACCTGGTTCGTTACAGAAATAGAACTTTGGTTCTGGCATGTAGTCACTTATATTCACATCATTTGAAATAGCATGCTTTCGGAAAGAACTCTTAGAACGTCTAAGACGCCTATGGTTAGCCTTAGGGACGGACTTATCATTTTCAATGTTAGTCCTAGCAGGTTTACCACTTTCAATGTCGTCCTTCAGTTTTAAGCATTCATATTTAAAGTGATCTCCTTTTCCACAATACCAACACATCCTATAGTAAGTACCAAGGTAGTACTTCTTGTTGGGACGTTGGATTTTGTTCTCTTTCATCTTTTGAGGGTTACAGACTTTTGAACCCTCCCCTTTAGCAATTTTCTTGTAGATCCTATGACTGGTGGAGTTAGTGTAGTAGTCCTCTTGACATTTCTCTCCACTTTCTAGGACTCTAATTCTTTCAAGAAGATTCTTGGTCTTTTCCCTTTCCAATTCAAGTTCTGAAGTTTTGCTTGCCTCAAAGTCGCTAGGGAGGGAGTTCCTAGTGTCAGACTCGTAGCCTAGTCCTTTCTTGGCTGGGACAAACACCATTGGTTGAACTTCCTCAATTGCTGGGCTCTTTCCTAACACTTTCACCTCTTCCCTAAGCTTAGCGTTCTCTAGTTTAAGACACATCACTTCAGTTTTCAAAGATTTGATTTCGATACATGAGGACTCTAGTTGTAATGACACTGTAGCACAGTTCTCACATTCAACTAAAACATTTTCACTTTCAAGTTCAAGTTCATCCATTCTATGTTTCATGACTACGCTTTCTTCCATGATTCTATTAATGAGTTTAATGAGTTTGGATTTAGAACACTTCTCCAAGGAATTCATCATGGATTCACGAGTTACCTCTTGTTCCTTTTCCGGGGCGTCCTCTTCAACAACTGGGGCGTCCTCCACAGCCATGTACGCCACTTGTTCATCATCTGAGGCGTCCTCTATGGCTATGTACGCCGCTGGTCCTTCAGGTTCTTCATCGTCAGAACTCACATTATCCCATGCGGCTTCACACGCTCCCAAGAGAGCCTTCATCTTCATTTCTTTTGAGTTCATTCCCGTAGTACACTTTTTGGCAAAGTGTCCTTTCTTGTTACACTTGTAGCAAGTAAGTTCCTTCATTTCTGCCTCTGTATACTTGGGACTCTCCTTTTTGTAAGGCATCTTGTTTTTCTTGAATTCTCTGGTCCTTCTACCCCATAAGCGAGCAACTTTGTGTAGAAGGGCAAGCTCTTCCTCTTCTTCAAGCTGTTCCTTAGTCTTGCTTTCCTTCTCTCTTAAAGCTTGAGCGCGCATTTTCTCACGATTCTCATTTTTGTTTGCTTCCACCATTAACGCAAGTTCTCTTTGGTGGCGCAGATACTCAGCGTACTCTGGTGTTGCTGTCATCAGGGCGAGATCTGTTTGAGGGTTCCTAGCCAACTCAGCCATATCGGCGTCCCTTCTTGCTTCATAACCTCTCAGCTTCCCATAGATCTCTTCCATATCTAGGGTCTTGTTAGCAGTGTTCTCCTTGAACGTAGTCCTATCAAAATTCCATTTCCCTATGAGTCCATCAATGACCACTTGAACTCTGTTCCTCATAGAGATTTCAGCTTCTGGGATGCCCAAATTCCGCATCTTGGTGACAAGAGCTTCAAAACGGTATGAGTAGTCCTTGACCGTTTCATTAGGCAACATTTTGAAGGCATAGAACTCTCTTTTGATTTCAAGCTGGACGTCCTCCTTCATCTCGGCCGTACCCACATGATACTTCTCGAGAGCTTCCCATTGTAGTTTGGCTGTTGCCAAATTGCTAACTCGGGTGGCGTCCCTCTCGCAAAGGGACGCTTGGAGGAAGCATATTGCCTTAGCGTTTGTTTCCAAAAGCTTGAATTCATCAGGACCCCACTCGTCCTCTTTATCTTTCTTGTCAGCAGGGATGGTAAGGTCACCTTTCATGATCACTCTCCAACATTGATAATTCTGACTTCTGCAAAAGTTTTCAAAGCGGATCTTCCAGCGGTTGAAGTTGCCGTCCGTCAGGCGTGGAGGCTTCACGAAGGAGATTCCAATAGGTTCCATGTCCATCTTGTACCTGCAACTCAACAAAATCTAGAGAACCTGGCTCTGATACCAATTGTTGGATCGTAAGTCGTTAATACGGGCATCCTTAACTGGGTTAAGAGCGTCCTTTAGTGCAGCGGAAAGTAGACTTAACAGGATACAAGATAAGATAAGTAGACACAAGTATTTATAGAGGAACCCCACTAAGACCAACTAGTCTTATGGGTAAACCTCTACCTCCGTTGGAGGATTTTCAATAGCCGTCCCTTATCTTATTAAGAGTGAGTCCTTACAACTTTAGGCGAGTCGTTACACTTCTCTGAGCTAAGCGTCCATCCTTAGCCTCACTAGTAACACTCCTTTCCACCTAACAAGTAACCTAACACTCTTAGCTATAAAGAAGCTATCACTCACGTCCCTCACTATTCGTTGTGAGAGACAAACAACAACTCTAACTATTTTGTGGTTTGATTTTGATTTGATTTGGTTGGACTTTCTTTCTCTTGCTTCAAGCTCACTTGATCTCCTTGTTCTTCGTTCTTGAACTTGAATGCTTCGGGAGAGCTTGAGAGAAACTCTTCAAAGTCCACACCGCTATGCATACCCTTGAGGGGGTATTTATAGCGGAAGTGGTTCTTGTCCTCTAGCGTCCTCTGAGACTTGGTCGGACACTTGATCTTCCATCAACGGTGCGATGAGCTTCTTGAGGAAGTCAACTCTGTTGACGCTTGGGAAGCCTCTGCGTGGGTAGGGGACCATCGCTGGGAAAGCGACATCTTTGGAGTTGTCTACACGTGCCCAGACAAGGGAAGCTTCCTTCTGAGGACTACGGCCAGACGTGATGTAATCATGTTGGGGCGGCCTTGATTTGAATTTGAACCTCGTCCGTATTTTGGCGCGCGTCCCTTCTTGATGAGGACGCCGTCCTATCTTCGCAGGAACTTCGCCAATTACGTTCAGCTTTGGAGGTTCTGATGACGTGCGTCCCTACAGCTTAGGGACTGCCGTTCACTTGTTGTCCTTTTCGCTCATGTGCGTCCACTGGACTTACCTGAGATCAACACTTGGACAACTTATTAAATACCTTTGAGTTTGTCATTATCAAAACAAGGGACGATCATTATTGGTTTAGATATTAACGACTGGCGTCCTTAATATCGTCCCAACACATTCTTCCTCAATTATTTAAATATATGTTTATGTATGTATAAAAAGTAAATACATAAATAAAATTTATCGATATGTATATGATGATATACAAGAATTGTGTCATTTCATAATCCAAAAATAAGCGTCGTTTTAAAACAAAGTATACATATGATAATATTTGTGATTGTTATAATAAATTCATATGCATAGCAATAAATAAATAAATAACACCTCATCTGCTAGTATACTTTTAAACCTGAAGTAGTTAAGGGCAGTTTCATCATTATGATATAAATCTTCCATCCTATTTTTAATAGCTGATTTTTATACAAATTTTTTCTCCATTTATATAAAATAGATTTAACTGATCAAAAGTAGATATTTACCTAATAATCTATATCTTGATTTTCTAAATAAAATCATGCACCCTAATTTAATAACTGACTTTAATACTAATTTTCTATTCATTTATATTTAATAGATTTAATAGTATTCATCTTACCTAATGGATTCTATCTTGATTTTCTAAATAAAATATAAATTAAATATACATCTGAATCATTTCCTTATCCTATTACGTACAAACATAATCTCAAATTTCTTTTTTTGGTCGACTCAAAAATTTCTATATTGTACGTTTTTGAGTGAATTATCTCCCCTTGACATATATTGGAGGGCGGTTTGCTTCGTATAAAGTATGATAATCTTATTGAAAATTATTTTTTGATGTTAATCTTTTGGTGTTAAGTATTGTTTATTTCATCATGTTTCGGGTTTTAGAAACAAATTTATTTAGTATAAATCATTACAAAAAATAATTTTATCATTAAATATTATTGTTTATTTCATCATGTTTGAGTTTTTGACTATAAGTTTGAGCTTTTTGTCGAAAACCACCCGTATGATAGGTCACATTGCGCTTAACCACCCGTCTAAATACTATTTACCGTAAACCACCCGTATAATGGGTTCCGTTAGCAAATAACCATCCCTAGACATATGCCGTTAAAGTTCCGTCAAGTGTTTGTTTGAAAAATTATGTTTGGTGCCCTTAAGTTTTTGGCTTTTTCGGATGGTACCCTAAAAAAAACTTATTCCGCGTGGTACCCTCGAACTTTTCAGAAAGTTCGCCCCATACCCCTGAACTTTTAAAAAGTTCTCCGTATGCCCTTTCTTTTGTTTTTCCTCAAAATTTTTGTTTTGTTACGAAAAATAATAATTAAGTAGGTGAATATATAAAAGTAATTAAAAACATCTACTTAAGAACACCTACCACGTATTTGAGATGAAAATACAAATTAGAGTTGAATCTTTCTAAAAAATACTAATAATTAACCAATACAATTAACACACTTTTCTATTTGATGTGTACCAATTTAATTTATGATAAATTTTAGTCTATTTAATTAAAATCAAATTAAATATTAAAGTGGCTGTATTTTTTTAATACACTATGTTAATAAAACACAATAAATATTTTTTTACATTACAAAATGAAAAAAGAGTTTTAAATAAAAAATTAAAAAGGATGCAAACTTTTCTATATATAGTTGTTTCACTTATTTTATTCATTTAAAGTCACTAAAATAATTATTATTATTTTTCGTAACAAAAAAACCGCAAAATTTTGAGGAAAAACAAAAGAAAGGGCATACGGCGAACTTTTTAAAAGTTCAGGGGTATGGGGCGAACTTTCTGAAAAGTTCGAGGGTACCACACGGAATATATTTTTTTTAGGGCACCATCCGGAAAAGCCAAAAACTTAAGGGCACCAAACGTAATTTTTCAAACACACACTTGACGGAACTTTAACGGCATATGTCTAGGGGTGGTTATTTGCTAACGGAACCCATTATACAGGTGGTTTACGGTAAATAGTTATTAGACGGGTGGTTAAGCGCAATGTGACCTATCATACGGGTGGTTTTTGATAAAAAGCTCAAAAAATAAACCTATTGATGAGATTAGTTTGATCGATTCATTATTTCGAGTTCGGATTGAATACAAGTTTGTGATATTATATAGAGAGAGTAGATCGATTAATAAGGTCGATTAGTTAGATTGTACGTTTGAATTCAGATCAAGTATAAGTTTGGGTTGATATTATATATCTAGAATAAACCTATTCATTAGTACAAGATTGGGATTTTCACACCATCAAATTAAAGATCTACATAGCCAATTCAAGTTTACATAGAATTGTGTCACTAAAATTACCAATTAACCGATTCTAAATTTTCTAGCTTTTACTTATCGGATTCAAATAATATATGTATTTAATTTATAAACTTATACCGAGGATCTTATACCATATAAGATAAACAAAAGTCAACCTCCAACAGAAGCCCTCTAACATTTAGCGCAATTGTACACACTAAATATTTTGAAGGCATAAGAAATTATCAACCTAATGATAATGTACTCCAATACTCTTCGTATTCTCTGGTAATTTAAAAGGAATAATAAATTAAGTACTCCACGATCATGTACTTCAGTATGCCATAGGGGAGAATTAATCGCAAGTGCATGCATAATTTAATATATACAGTATGCGTTCACAGCTGGGTCATTATTAAAAATTTGATGCAGATCGATCAGCCGTAAGTTATTGCTTGCAATATTATCCTGGGCCAACCAAAACCAGCTAGCAATACCCATACTTTTTTAATTTCACATATCGAAGACAATGTCGCAATGCTGACCTTGGACAAATATAATGAATTCATTCAAACATCACAACTAATTAAGTACTACATATATTGGATCTATCAATTAAGCCCCAAACGGACAAACACCAATACATACCGGCCATGAAAGAGCTGCCAATCCCGCCTACTAGCCTTAAAGTGTTCACATCCAACCTAAAACTGATATGGAGACAATGGGACGTCCACACCATGCTCGTAATCAGCTTTTCCATCCAACTCCTTCTCATCCTCCTCGGCCCACTCCGTAAGAAGAGCTCAGGCCGCGTTGTCGCGGTGTCGGTGTATCTGGCGTACCTTCTGGCGGATTGGGTGGCGGGCCAGGCGATCGGGCTCGTATCAAAGCCTTGTGGGGACGACTTCGAGATCGTCGACGATCAAGCTGGGTTGTACGTGTTTTGGGCGCAATTCTTGCTGCTCCACCTGGGTGGGCCCGACACCATCACGGCCCTGGCCCTCCAGGATAGCGAGCTGTGGCACCGTGTGGGCCTACACCTGTGCGTGCAGGTGTATGGCACCGGTGGGGTCGTGTTCCGGTCCATTGCCCAGAGCCAGAGCGGGTTGTGGGTACCCACCATCCTCATGTTCCTGGCGGGGGTCATCAAGTATGCGGAGCGACTCTCGTCTCTTTTCCACGGCCGCTTGCTCAAGTTCTCTTACCAAGGCTCGTTTTCGGATCCCCGTGATTCGCCCCAGTATTTGCCGGATGAACTGGAAGACAAGTTTGTGGTGGAAAAAGAGAAAACGAAGACCGACGTTGTGTTGGTGAGGGACGCCTTCTGTTTCTTCGAGTGTACCAAAGGGTTGTACGCGGGCCAAAAGCTTGCACAGGCGCAGCCTGACGACGACCAGAAGTACTTCTCCCGGAGGACAAACGAGGAGGCCTTCAGAGTGTTGGAGATCCAGCTCAACCTGGCATATGAGGCCTTCTACACAAAGACGGTCATTATTTGCACCTCATTGTCATGGCAGGTACATATTATCAATATCATCAACCAAGTCACAATGAGATTGAGTATTCCTTAATTATATATATAACCCGTTAAGAAGATTAGTTGGTAGGTTTCTGCTCCGATTGCTAATTGGTTAATTTTTGATCGATGAAAATCTTACTGGACTTATGCGCGCTGGCCGAAAAGAACATAATAAAGCATTTAATTGTATGTGATATTCTCGATTGGTCCGTCTAATAGGTACTTCGTCACGTTGTGACATTGTTGGAACTTGGGAGCCTGATCATCTGGATGTTATTCACTAACAAGAAAATTTATCGACCCTACAACATCCGAATAACCTACGCGATACTCGTTGGTGCCATTCTTGTGGATGTGTATGCATACTTGAGGATCCAGCTTTGGTCAGACTGGACCATAGCTCAGCTTGATAAAGAGTCACGAGCCATTTGGTTCTACAACATGCTGCTTTCTGCTCGAAAGCGCACTTGGGGCGGACTGTGAGGAAAGAAGGATGCCTCAGTTTGGCAACGCTTCAGAAGGGGGCTCTTCCGGCGGTGGTCCGAGTCTATCGCGCAGTTCAACCTCCTAGCCATGTACTGCGACGAGCGGCCCAGCAGTGTCTGGAGCAAGGTGATCCGGTTCTTCGGGGTCGGGGA
The DNA here is from genome assembly GCA_963924305.1 of Polygonum maritimum. Classification (NCBI taxonomy): domain Eukaryota; kingdom Viridiplantae; phylum Streptophyta; class Magnoliopsida; order Caryophyllales; family Polygonaceae; genus Polygonum; species Polygonum maritimum. The sequence goes on along the minus strand of OZ002734.1, from coordinate 19,161,602 downwards.
GGAGGTGCTAGAGCAAACCACCTGGTACGTGACCCACAGGTGGTTCCCTAACCACCTCAGGGACTTCATCTTTGAAGACCTAATCGAGAAGTCGACCATGAAAGGCGGGTTAGAAAACATAGGCAACGTCAAAGGCGGTTGGGCTTGCATCGACCATCAAAACACTCTTCCTAAAGTCACCAAGCTTCTGGATATTCGTGGGGAGTACGATCTCATTTTGATGTATTGGCACGTCATCACCGAGCTCTTGTACATTGAAACCAGTAGTAACGAGGAGGTTCATGGTGATAAGTACAGGGACATCTGCAAGACTCTTTCTGATTACATGATGTATCTTCTGTTCGACCAGCGGGACATGATGCCCATTACGGATCCATGTGCGTACACAATTCAAACTACTTGAATGTGATTTAATTACTAAGTTTATATATTTATATAGATTTTTTAATCAAATTTTATTGATCGAATTAATTTGCAGATGTCACTAATGGGAGACTCTTCTGGATGACAAGATATCTGCAGAGTATGCGATTTAGAGCCATAGAAGAGGGTGATGAAATCGAAACACCACAAACGTACGTACATTCATCACTGGCTAAATCAAACATATAATAGCACGAATTAAGGGTTTAATTAAGTTCAAATATCTCAATCTATAATTTTTCTACAAAAAAATATCTGCATCATGCACTATTTTTGTTATCTTTCCTTGATATTATAAATTTTCAAATAATATCTTACGTTTAGTGTTTATAAGTTCAAAAAAAAGGGTTAAGTTTATAAGTTTATAAGTTTATATCAATAAGGGTTAAAAAGTTATTTTGAAAAATAAGTTACGTTACCAAAACGAGTATGTGACATAAATATCCCCATTCTGGTGGCAGTTACGGGTCATTTAGGTTGGGCCATTGTGTATTGATTCGGCTCGACCCTAAAAGTCAAATCATATTATTTAATGTTAAAATTAAATAATATTTCTTAAAGACAATATAATGTATATTTATGTATTTTGCAAAAATAATTGTTCTGGTCAATGGGTGTTAGCTTCCAATCCAAATAGAATACAATCAATCGAGTTCATTTTTTAACCCACTGATTTTCGGATCAGTATCTACTCAAAACTTTTGGGCGGTATCTCTCGGATACAATTTTGACATATATGTTAAAGGCTACTAGCAATTGTAGCTGTGTATTGGGATACTTCAAAATATTAAATTATTACTTCATTTTTCATCAGGACGGGGAAGGACACACGACGTGAGATTGTTTACAAACACACACGTAAGTATTTCTATATGGGCGATCCTCGAACTGAACAGGAAAAAATCTATCTTCAGCCAATAATTGAGGAGTTATTGAAATTTGAGGGAAAGAATCAGACTGGGATGTGGGAATTCATGGCTAAGGTGTGGGGGGAGCTCTTATATTATGCCGCCATTCGCAGCACACCAAGACTCCATGCAGAGAGGTTGAAGCAAGGTGGGGAACTTCTCTCGTTTGTATGGTTGCTGTTGGTTCAACTTGGGTTTGGAATACAAGGGAGTCATAATTTACGAGATGAAAATGAACCAGACAAAGCCCAATTGTACGCATATAACATAGATGCGGTTGGGCTGTCAAACTGGGAACCTAAACCCATACCCAAAGTGCTAGAGCAAAAACAAATTGGCCTATCGACCTCTTTAGTTGATAAGCATGACATTCCGTGATTGCGAGGTTTGGAATTTGAATTACCAATTCATGTTTGTAATGGTCTTGTGCTTCCTTTGAGCTAAATGAAGTGTGTAACTCCTTCGTTCATTCGTTTTTTATTCCACTAATTACTTGAATTAAAAGAGCAATTTCGTATTTAGCACTGTCAAAATATGCACTTTTACCAAAAAAAAAATCAAGATGAATATATATTTCTTTAATTTGACACATCCGTTAGATACTTTTTATCAGATGGAATACCACCCAACTGTCAAATCTGATTGTTTTTCTATACAAATAAATTAAATTACTAACAGTTTTTCCCTCATCAAAAAAATGGAGGTGAAATGATAAGTTAATTTATTTTGACGGGGAAACAAATAGAATTCAAAATTGAGTGGTTTTCCCTAATGAAAAAATGTTTAGTAGATGTTTTTTTATAAAAGTATTTATTTAGCAATTAGCAACTAGTTATATGTAAATCTCTCTAATTAAAATTAATCTTAATGTTCGTGCGTGTTGCCTTGTATTCATTAGTGTTTTAATTTGTTTTTTATATATATTCAGGGTGAGTTTTACAAAAAATCTCAACTTTCACACTTCCATGACCAACGATCTTTGTAGCTTCCTTCAATCTCCTTGAGTATCGGTTGGGGGCTCTAGGGATCTTATGAATCTAATTGCATAGCATGTGCATCCTACTTCTGATTGCCAATGCCACACACTCCTATGAGCTGCTTGACAATCTCTTCGCCTAAGCAAAGTCGAATTGCTAAGCTACAACATCTTTTAGGGGGCTTTTTGTATAATTTTGGGTATGGGAATGGGACATAGTATGGGGTTGAAATCTCATACTTGAAATTGGGTATTTGGTAAAAAGTTGGGAATCAAATTATTAGGAAGGGAATGTAGAAGAGAAGAGTGAATGAGTTTAATTTGTGAATGGAATCTCATACCTTAGATAGGAGGTGTGTATGAGAATCCCATACCTAGTGGCTTTGGGGTATGGGTTTGAAGAAACAAAAAAAAAGAATACTAAACACTAGTTTGGGAATTTCATTCCCCAAACCCATATCTTCATTCCCAATACCTGCTTAACAAATGCCCCCTTAAAGACTTTCGAACGATATCTACACTACAACACTTGATAGCGTTGGTGGAGGCATCTGGTAGATGCTACGTCATGGGACATTTGTTGTCGCTGGAGGTAGTGAGGAGTCGACGAACCTAACAAGCCTCGAAGGTCAAAACTTTATACCAGCAGTCTTGTCTTCTTTTGGATACACACGTATACTATCACAAATTATGCAAATCATACCTAGGCCTTTAGGCTTCAACCTTGCATCCTCTTTGGTTGGCTTCTACACCTAAGCGTGTGAGCAATTTCTTGTCATAGCTAGGGCTTCATTTCCACATGTTGCACTAAAATATCCCTCTATAATGAGGCAACATGATGAGATGTCAATTGGAGCAATGATTGTTATAGGTCATATTCCTCAGTGATAGGAGACCAATCGCATCTAACCCTAGAAAGATTTCAATTCGTTGGATCCTCCCTTATTGCATCACGTTATATAACTTCTCTTACAAAGTTTTGTTGAAACTTATCCCATGATGGGCGACTAACTATTTACAGTGAAAAGTGACGAGAGCGTCCTCTCTTCTTGTAGCTAGCAACAAGAATAATGATATGTGATGTCTCTCAACTTGGTGGTGTTTTAGAGGTTATTTTCCTATGTAAATATGTGTCTTTTGTTCCTTTTCTTGTGAGTTTTGTCCCTTTTTAGCTTGGATTCCGATTTCTATGAGATTCAGAGACTATGCGAATTTGGTGCATTTTGTAGGTGATTTGGCATGATTCGAGGAAGTTTTGGAAGAAGACCCCAAGGAGGAGCAAGGCAAGAGCATAAAGGAGCGGAAGAGCCGAGCGATCAATGAGAGAAGCACAAGAAAGGCCAAGAAGAAGAGTGGACCAAGGCTAGGATGGAGGTGCCCAGCAAACTCGGGCCCGAGATCGACTCCAGGACGTCGGACCGAGGTGCCAGCACATCGGGCTCGAGGTACACCCGTGTCGGTCCAAGTCGGCGGAAGTGTGGATTCGGCACCAAGGCGCACAAATGTGATCTACCACTTTTATACCTCTTCCATTTTGGTCATTCTTAACTTCGAATTAAAAGGAGGAGAAGATTAGACAATAATTATCCATCATTACACACAACTAATCCCTCTCAAAGGCTCAAGGAAGACTTGGAGAGTAAGGAGAAGGAGAAGAGGGGAGAAGGAAGAGAAAATCGGCGGAGAAGGTTAGATCTAGGGAGGAATTGTGAGTTTGTCCTTGTTTTGATTTGCAATTTGTGGATTTGGATTAGAGAGTGTGGATTTCCTTTGTTTTGAATGAAATTTGGCTTTGTTTTGATTTGGATGATTGAGACTTGTTTGCTTTGTGATTTGATTGCTTGTTACTCTAGCCTTACGGAGTAGATTTCATTGGTCTTGGGCTATGGGGGAAACCTCTGGCTAGGTTTGGGTTTGAACCCCCAATTCCATAGCCTTAAGCAATGTTCTAAAAAACGCTAGGCGGAAGCTTGGCGATGAGCAGGGGCCTAGCTCCTATACGGCTAGGCGGGAGCCTAGGCGGGAGACTAGGCGGACCCTAGGCGGATTAGAATTATATAGATTATTTTCTTTTATTTCAAGTTTTTCATCCTTATTTATGTTTTTTTATAATTCCTACTTTCCTTAGACATATTATCATAATTCATGACTCTTTTTTTTTAAATAATAATAATTCATGACTTTATATAGGAATAATAGAAATATATCATAACACATTAAATACTACTCCGTAATTGATATTTCATGAACATTAACACCATATACTAGTTGATATGATCTAATAACTAATTAGTTATTAATACCTAATAACATACTGTACTAATTAATGTCCATAAGGTATATATTTGCTAAAGCATCCCATCAACACCACATTGGACCTAAGAAAGAGTAAAAGCTTGCTCAAAAGAAAAAGGGTAAAAGCTGACACAATATGTAATTAAAGCGGGAACATTGTAGCTATATATTTTCTAAAGCGGCCAAATGTTTGAAATGCATCGGGAGAGAAAGAAAGAATGGGTAAAAGCTGACACAGTAAAAAAGGAAAACCCTTAAGTCCAATCCGCCCAGCCCGTTTAAATCCACCCAGCCCGTTTAGAATCCGCCTAGACCGACTAATGGGCCGTTTAAATTATAAATCCGCCCAGATCCCCGAACAAGCCCAAATTTGTTCGTTTTATGGGCGCCCAACGCCTAGGCGCCGCCTAGGACGTTTTTTAGAATAGTGGCCTTAAGTGCTTGATCTAGGAATCCACTCTACAAAGAGCTAGAATCTCTTGTGGAACCAAGGGATCAAGGGCTTGTGATTGGCAAGAGTGAACGGGAGTGATCGATTTTCATCATTTGAACTTGCATCGAAAGGGAGGTCAAATTACCTAGGGTCGATGTGTAGAAGTTGCGGGACCGAGGCGGACAACCTCGATCTCACGAGGATCAACACTTATTGGCTGAATTGGGGTGGAATTACCCACATCTACTAGAGGTGAAACCCAAAAACCCAAGATCTATCTCTCCATTTTTGCAAGTTCGACATCCCCAGACATCGGGCCCGACTTTGATTAGTGTCGGTCCCGGCTTTTCCAACGTCGATCCACCTCGGGCCCGAAGTGACCATGTCGGTCCTGAGTGGTTTCTCTTGATTTTCCTTGTTTTTAGCTTTTCTTTTCCTTTTGCAAGTCATTTGGTGCACTCATCGCACGAACTCCCGAGTGTTCGACACCCTACCTTGTGCTACAACTAGGTTTGGTTATAAATTGAATTTTGACCCTCGCATTCCGAACCGATCAGAATTTTGGCGCCGTTGCCGGGGAGTTCTAATTGTTTGAGGTACCAAGTTTTTGAGTCTTTTGATTTTGTAGTGATTTGGGTGAGGGATTAGCCCAAGCCCCTTGTTTGTTTTGATTCGGTTTTGTTTGTGTCTTTGCTTATAGGTGTATGCGAGCTCGTTCCGCCCGAGGAACACTTGAGTTCGATTTTGTGAGTGATCCGGAGAGCATAATCAAAGAAGCCTGAAAGAAGAAGAGAATGGAGAACCAAGCACAACATGATGATGAGATGGTGAGGCTTAGGGCCGACATGGCTCGAATGCAACTTGAGATGGAAAACCGAGACGCCGAGGCAAGGAGAGAGCGTGAGCAAATATTGAGGCTAGAGGCTCAACTTAATGCTCAACCCCGGAATGCACGCCAATACATGCATCCGGAGTTTAAGGTGCCCGAGCCGGCCATTGTTTTACCGGAGGTTTCTAAGAACTTCGAGATCAAAACTCAATTCATATCTCTTATCAAGAGGGATGAATTCGAGGGACGCGCGTAAGAGTGTCCAATTGAGCATGTGAAGCGTTTCAAGGATATGTGTGAGACGATCTCGACGGATGAAGAGACGCTAGAGTACGTGCTACTCAAAGCATTCAAGTGGTCGCTTGGGGGTAAGGCGGCACATTGGCTCGAGAGCCAAGCCCCTAGGTCGATCACGACATGGCAAGCTCTCAATGAGGCGTTCTTGATGAAGTTCTTCCCACCAACGAAAACAACGGAGCTTCGGAGGAAGATAGCAAGTTTCTAATAAGGATCAAATGAGCCACTCTTTGAGGCTTGGGACCGGTTCAAAGAGATGTTGCGCCAATGTCCAACCCATGGGCAACAACCATATGTTCTCCAAGACATCTTTTTCCAAGGCATCAATCCCGCCACCAAGGACAAGCTAAATCTCCACACTGATTGTGGGTTATAGACTTGACCCCGGAGCAAGCTTGGGAGTTACTTGATAAGCTTGCGGACTACAAGGCCATGTACGGGTTGAGCCAAGCCAACAAGGAGGCAAGAGTTCAAGGAGATGGCACAAGAAAGCTCTATGATCCAAAGAGTGAGGAGATTGACAAGGATGTGAGACTCCAATTCCTAGAGAGTGAGGTGACCAAGTTGAGAAGGCAAGTTCATCATTACAAGCAAACCACTAGAGCTTGCGAGGAGTGTGAATCTCTTAAACATGCTACACAAGAGTGTCCTAACGAGAGCCAAGTTCGCTTGGCCGAGCAAATTGAGGAGACACACTTTGTTCAAAGGAATTATGGAGGAAGAGGCAACTTCAACAATGGAGGAAACTTCAACAATGGAGGCAATGGAGGAAATGGACGGTGGAATCAAGGCCAAGCCAATGGCTACAACAACAACTACAATCAAAACGAGCCAAGGGCCCAACCACCACCATACCGACCACCGGGGTTTTATGATCAACAAACTCCACATTTGGCGCAAGAGTTGAGAGGCGAGTTCAAAGACGTGAAAACTCAACTAAATAATGTTGAGAGGCGAGTCGATGATATGAGAACTCAAGTCAATGATGTGAGCACTCAAGTCAAGGAGTTTGGTGTATGGAGAAGGCAAGCCGATAACCAATTTGCTCAAATCTTTACTCGACTTCCTAGAGAAGATGGGAGACTTCCAGGCCGACCCGAGGAGAATCCCCGTGCCCCACAAAATCACGAAGTCCGAGCTATTTAGTTGAGGAGTGGTCGAAATCTACCCGAGCCACATGTGTCAAGGCCAAGAGGAGAGAGTCGGACCGAGTTACCCAGCAACTCGGGCCCGACATGCCAAGACATCGAGCCAGAAGTCAGAGAAGGTCCCCTGCCTAGGACCGAGGAAGAGAGGGTATCGGGCCAGACTTACCCTGACGTCGGTCCGACACCCCAGCCATTGCTCTGCCCCAGACCGAGGACGAGGACATCAGGCCCGACGTGGAGCCTACGTCGGTCCGAGCAGAGAAAGATGTGAATGAGTCGATCCGGTCCAAGGAGGTCGATCCTAACAAGATTCAAGGAGGCACAACCCTTCCTTACCCATCAAAGAAGCCCAAGGATGTTGTAGAGGGCAAGTTCAAGAGATTCTTGAAGCTTTTGCAAGGGTTGAACATAAAAATCCCATTCACTGATGCTTTGAATGAGATGCCTTCATATGCTAAGTTTTTGAGAGAGATCTTGAGCAAGAAGAGGTCCATAGTAGAGATGCAAGATGAGGTGAAGATTTTGGAGCTACCTCAAAAGTTGGGAGACCCAGGGAGATTTGCAATTACCGTTGGCGTAGGGTCTCAAAGTTTCCAAGCTCTATGTGACCTTAGTGAGATTGAGCCGGTTGACATGTCTCTCACTATGGCCGACGGCTCTACCACCAAAGCCACGGGAGTTTTGGATGATGTCTCAGTTTGAGTGGGAAAATACTTCGTTCCCGACGACTTTGTAATTCAAGACATGAAGGAAGATCCTTTGGTTCCTATGATTCTAGGGAGACCGTTCTTAGCAACGGCGGGAGCAAAATTTGATGTGAAGAATGGAAAGGTGTCCTTTGAGATCGGTGAAGACAAGGCTGAGTTTCACTTCAACAAGGCTTTGAATGAGCCGGATGCCTTGACAAATTTGAAGTTAGAAGAGAATGCCAGAGGAAATGAGAGGAAGTGGAAGCCACAAGAGAAGAGGTACCTTTGAGGAGCAATGAAAGGGTCAATGACCAAGTTGGAGATAGAGAGTTGATGGATCAATTTGAGCAACATGATGAGTCAAGGAGCAATGATAGTCCAAGGAGCAAAGAAGAGTATCCTTACTCATATCCTTTTGATGTTGGAGATTCTTATATTTGCTTGAGTGATCTAAAAGACGATTTAGGAGATAGTTACATATGCTTGAGTGACTTGAAGGATGATGTGAGTTATGATTTTATTGAATCTCCTAGAAACTCTTTAGATGTCTTTGATGTAGGGAAGAAGGATCAAGATGAGGAAGTGCAAGAGATGCAAGTCCATGCCATGGAGGAGAATGGTGCAAGAGAACCCGAAAGCCATCCTTACATCAATCATAAATGGCGGTTCTACGGATACGAAGGGAATGGCAATGGACATGATTATGGTGACCAATTCACCATCTTCCATCCGCCATGAGGTTAAGGTTAGAAGTCAAACTAATGACTTTAAAAGAGCGCTCCTCGGGAGGCAACCCGAGCCTAGTAGGTTTATTTTTGTAATTTTAGTTTGATTTTCCTAGCTTAGCTTAGACTTTCTCTAATCTTTCCCTAGCATGTATTTTTGTGGATTAGTGGTGTTATTTGTGCTTCATCATTGAGTAGAGGTAATGGTGAAAATAATAAAAGGATTCATGGGAAATGAAGTAGCATAGATGAGGTAAATTTTTGGAGAACGAACCAAACCCGGTCGAGGTGCCTAGCAACTCGGGCCCCACTTGGGTAACTCGGTCCACACATTGGTCAAATTTGGTCAAGAGTTGTGGAAGATCCCAATTTTACCCTTTTGACCTAGAATTTGTCTCTTTCCCATTTAAGCCTCTTTCCCTTACCTACCTACCATCTCCCTCATAACAACCACACCAAAAATACCCATCTCCCTCACCAAAACACCAAAATCGGCCCCCTCCTCCACCATACTCGATCCACCTCTACTTGCCCTCAATCATCTCGATCCAACACCACAAACACTCCCAAACATCAAATCCAAAGAGAAAACCTCAAAATCTTCATTGTTCTTCATCCCTCCTCTTGACCTAAGTGGAGCAATTTGGGTTCTAAATAGATTGGTTGTCTAAAGGTCTTAATCTCTTCAAATTTGGTATGTGAATCTCGATCCCTATCTATTTCCTTGTGAATTTCATGCTTTCGTTGCTTGAATTCAGTTTTGCCATGTTTGAATGAGATTGGAGCTTGAGCATCCATGGTGTTTTGCATGAATAGAACTTCGATTAGGGATGGTAGATGATTGAATTTGGATTTTAGGTACATGATAAATTGATTTTGGGATGATTAATTGGAGAAGACGAACCTAGAACAGGACCGAGATACCCAGGTACCTCGGGCCCAACTTGTGGAAGTCGGTCCACCACCTTGGACCGAGTTTGAGGGTGTACCGGGCCCGACATCCAGAGTGTATCGATCCTGTTCCGATTCGACTTTTTCTTGTGATGTCATGAGAATTCATGTGTTTGATTGTTGGTTATAGCTTGATTATGATGTGATTTATCCATTAGCTTAGCCATTGCTTAGGGATTCTATGATCATGCATGTTGGATTTTGTGAGATTGATTTTTAAAGGCTAAGTATGGGGTAGTTCTTGTGTGTTGAGTTATGAGTTGTATATATGTGTGAAGATGTTAAGGTTGTATGGATCTTATCTTGTAGCCTTTTGCTTTGAGTGTGTTTAGGTACTATGGAAACCCGTTCATCTTCTTCTCATGTAGAAAGGCCCTCTAAGAAGTTGAAGAAGTCAAAGAAAGCACCAAAGATGGATGATGTGAGATTTGATGATGATGATGTAGCCGAGAGCTATGCGCGGTACATGGAGCTAGCTCCCCACACAAGGTGGCTTGATTGGGAGTCCATAAGGAAGATGGGGATAGAAGTAGCTCTCCCCCGTTGCTACTCTTACATTTGCCTTGATGTGATGTTGAGGTGGGACAACACACACTATCCCGCCTTAACATCGGAGTTCATGGCCACCTTCAATTGAACCTATGAAGGCGTGGAGGACGATTAAGGCATAATCACCTTTCAATTGGGCAATGAGACACAAGAGCTAACTCTTAGGAACTTGGTGATCTATCTTGGGTTTCCTTTTCCAAGAGAGGAGGCCGAAGTGGACCATGAGAAGGTGAACTACCTATGGAAGCATGTAGCGAGGAAGAGTGAGATGAGGAAGGGAGCTCCCACGACCGAGATAGCAAGCCCTCTCTTCCGGGTGATGATTCGTGTCCTAAGGTGTGCCATCTTCTCCCGACATGAGCTAAGTAAACCTATGAAGGCGGAGGCTATGTTGCTTCACGAGATGCTATTCCAAATCGACAAGCCCTTGAACCTCACTTGGGAGTGGGTCAAGATGGTGCGAGACTTCCAAAGCACCTCTTGGATCTACTACGGTGGGATGATAGCTCGCTTAGCTAGTCGTCTCGAGGTCGATCTCTCCAAGTACACACCGGCACCGAATGGAGTGGAGTACATGAATCTCAAGTACTTCAAAAAGGCAAACATCATCAAAGAGAAGGTCCGCATCACCTCTTTGGCGCCTCACTCAAACTTTGACAAAGTGGCAATTCCTTTGGGGCCCAAGCTCTATGATCTTTCAAGCTACTACAATTGGTTTCAAGTTTGGGCCGGGAAGGAGAATTTATTCGGTGAACCGGAAGGGACAAGGGAGTGTCGGCGACGAGCTCAATACATTCGCTTTTCCACTCCCCGATTCTCTCCGGATTCCGACGAAGAGCCAAACAACTTTGAGTTCGCAAGAAGAGAGGCTATGGATGTTGACACGCCTCCGGAAGAAGATGAAGGATTCCAAGGTTTGCTAGCCAACCTCCGAGAAAGATACCAAGCTCCCACTCTACAGGACCGAGATGCAAGGGACCTCGGGCCTGACTTCCAACAACGTCTGTCCGATGCCTTTCCTCCCGAGTCGGTCCCGAGCCATTTTGAGCAAGGTGAAGGGAGCGGAGCTAGGCAAGAGCAACCTCACTTTGGTGGATACGAAGGCTATGCCCAATGGTATGGCCCCGGCATGGTCTTCCCCGAGCCTCAACAACCGGTGGACATGACGATCCTAGCCAACCAAATGGCTCACCTTCAACTCCAACAATCAAGCATGCTTCAAGAGGCCCATCAACTCAACCTTCAACAACAACAACAAATGTTTCAACAACAACAACATGTTTTCCAACAACAAGAAGTCTTCCAAGCTCAACAAGAGCAGATGAACCGGAACCTCGGCTACACTAGGCACGAGGTGGAGGACCTAAGGACGGTGGAAGATGAAAGGTGGCGCGTCCAAGAGAGTTTCAACGATTGGATGAGCGGGAATTATCCTTCCCGAGAGGATCCATGGGCACGCCCGGCACCTCAACTCCAACCACCAAACCAAGACCCTACCAAGCACAAGTGTATGAGAGGGAACGACATGCAAGGCTCCAAAGAGGAAGTCGTCGTGGGCGTCCTTCCAACTAAATCTAGACATGCCACTCAAGAATAAGAAATTATGAGCTTTTCAAACTCTTCTCTCTTGCTTTTGAGTTTTGATTTCTTTGTTTTGATGAGGACATCAAAATTCTAAGTATGGGGTGAGGGTTAGTTGCTCATAGTTTCATGTGTTAGTTTCTTGTGTTTGTTTCCTAGTTTGTTTTGGGATGTTTACTTTTGGATTGCGGTATGGTTTAATTGATGAAAGACTTGAATGATTGAGTTTGATTCGGTTTGAATGGATGAGTTTGTTTTGTTTTTGAGAAAATGTTTTGCAAAAATCCATAAAAATTTGAAAAATTTCGTGTGAAAACAACAAAAAGATTTTGTTTTTGGACTAAGGAATCCCCTTCTTAGATGTCAAAATGATAGTTGATGATAATGTGAGCATGTAAATTCCTTTGCATATTTTTTGGAAGGTTTAGCCTCAAAATGGATGTTGCTTTTGATGTGATCATGATATCTTGCTTGTTTTTATTGAGCACATGAGTTCTAGGATGAGTTTTTATGCAACTAAGTATGAGTGACCCTTGTGAGATTCATTTTTGGCCATTTTAGGGATGTTTGTTCATATTTGCATGTCCCTCATGTTTCTTGTGTGATTAGCTCATGCATGCTTAGTAAAACTTGTTATTGCGGTGTTTATCTATTTTCCAAGACCGTCATGAGATTTGTCTAAGCATTGTCGCATTGATTATGAACTTTATGTTTTTAGTCACATAAATGTTCCATATCCTACCTTGAAATGAATCCTTTGTTTGTAGCCCCGTTTTAGCCTAGACCTTTGTTTGAAACTCCTCAAAAATATTATTCCTAGCCATATATGACTTGACCCTTATGGGATTGGACTTTAGAGAGAGGTTTGGGGTGTATTTGAAGAGTTGAGATTCTCTTTGGTTGAAGGGCAAAGAATGGAGTTATAAATAATGTGGGTAGTGCATCTTTGCTGTGCATAAAAGTGAAGAAAAAGAAAAAGAAAAGAAAAAGTTGGAAAAAAGAAAGTGGATTGAAAGTTGAAGAGCTTAAGTGAGAAAAGGGTCCCGACCTAGTTACAAAGCACATCGGGCCCGAGTTGTGATCAAAGTCGATCCAGTGCAAAAGTATGAAAAATCCAACAAAAAGCCTAAGTGCAAAGATGAAGTGGAATGTTAAGTGAAAGTTTGGGTTGAGAGAAGAAAAATCTAAGTCTTTGGATGAGAGAAAAGTCAATTGTGGAATTATTGGTGAAGTTGGTGAGAGATTAGGAAGTTCAATCCCCATTGTGAGCACCACAAGACCAAAATGATTCGAAATACCAAAAGCCCCATTATAACCCGGCCGAATGGAACCTCTTTGAGGACCTCCATTGAGCCAAGTTCATATTCTTTGTGTGCATTGTAATAAGCATCTCTAGGTGGAGGAATTGGTGATATTAGCTTCAATAGTAAAGTCTTTACTTGCATGACTTTTGAGTATGAGTGTTCATTGCTATACCTAAACACATGATGAGTGATACACATTTTCATATCCCTAAAGTGAGGCTTAGTTGCATTTGACTTTATTCCTATGAACACTTGATCATGTGTGATGATGTAATCTTGAATGAATATCTATCACTTGTGCTTGAATGTGTTTTCATATGAGGCTTTACTTGAAGATTATGTTTCGGTCTTGCTTACATTGTTATTGCTTGAAGACAAGCAAGTTTAAGTATGGGGTATTCTGATGTCTCTCAATTTGGTGGTGTTTTAGAGGTTATTTTCCTATGTAAATATGTGTCTTTTGATCATTTTCTTGTGAGTTTTGTCCCTTTTTAGCTTGGATTCCGATTTTCTATGAGATTCGGAGACTATGCGAATTTGGTGTATTTTGTAGGTGATTTGGCATGATTCGAGGAAGTTTTGGAAGAAGACCCCAAGGAGGAGCAAGGCACGAGCATAAAGGAGCGGAAGAGCCGAGCGATCAATGAAGGGAAGCACAAGAAAGGCCAAGAAGAAGAGTGGACTGAGGCTAGGATCAAGGTTCCCAGCAAACTCAGGCCCGAGATCGACTCCAGGACGTCGGACCGAGGTGCCAGCACATCGGGCCCGAGGTACACCCGTCTCGGTCCAAGTCGGCGGAAGTGTGGATTCGGCACCAAGGCACACAAATGTGATCTACCACTTTTTCCCCTCTTCCATTTTGGTCATTCTTAACTTCTAATTAAAAGGAGGAGAAGATTAGACAACAATTATCCATCATTACACATAACTAATCCCTCTCAAAGGCTCAAGGAAGACTTGGAGAGCAAGGAGAAGGAGAAGAGGGGAGAAGGAAGAGAAAATCGGTGGAGAAGGTTAGATCTAGGGAGGAATTGTGAGTTTGTTCTTGTTTTGATTTGCAATTTGTGGATTTGGATTAGAGTTTGTTGATTTCCTTTGCTTTGAATGAAATTTGGCTTTGCTTTGATTTGGATGATTGAGACTTGTTTGCTTTGTGATTTGATTGCTTGTTACTCTAGCCTTATGGAGCAGATTCCATTGGCCTTGGGCTATGGGGGAAACCTCTAGCCAGGTTTGGGTTTGAACCCCCAATTCCATAGCCTTAAGTGCTTGATCTAGGAATCACTCTACATAGAGCTACAATATCTTGTGGAAGCAAGGGATCAAGGGCTTGTGATTGGCAAGAGTGAACAGGAGTGATCGATTGCCTATCACTTGAACTTGCATCGAAAGGGAGGTCAAATTTCCTAGGGTCGATGTGTAGAAGTGGCCGGACCGAGGCGGACAACCTCGATCTCACGAGGATCAACACTTATTGGCTGAATTGGGGTGGAATTACCCACATCTACTAGAGGTGAAACCCAAAAACCCAAGATCTATCTCTCCATTTTTGCAAGTTCGACATCCCCAGACATCGGGCCCGACTTTGATTAGTGTCGGTCCCGGCTTTTCCAACGTCGATCCACCTCGGGCCCGAAGTGACCATGTCGGTCCCGAGTGGTTTCTCTTGATTTTCCTTGGTTTTAGCTTTTCTTTCCCTTTTACAAGTCTTTTGGTGCACTCATCGCACGAACTCCCGAGTGTTCGACACCCTACCTTGTGCTACAACTAGGTTTAGTTATGAATTGAATTTTGACCCTCGCATTCGGAACCAATCAATATGCTGAATGAAAGTAGGATTTCTCCTCAATTCACGTTGCATTTAACTTTGTGTTATTTATTAAATTCAATTCCCTTAACTAATCAAGCTTGGAACCCCTATGACCCCTTACGTTCTATACAAATTAATCACGCTTTCCTCAATGAAAATAGTAAGCCTTCTTCACTTGCTTTAATGACCGCTTCAAAGGATAGGAAGTTTCCTTCGAAAAATGTATGCTTCAACTTCTACATGTGCAAACCGGTAGTGCAATGACTGTGGGGTTTTAATGGTTGTAAGAAGAAGCACAAATGGGTATCTCGGCCCAATAGTCCATCAGATCTAACCATGGACCATACTAGAGTTCATCGAAAGAATTGTTCAACTCTGCATGGAACAAGGAATGTCACACAACTTCTCAACCTTAAGAACACCAAACAGAATGGGTAATGGAGAAAATGATCAAAACCTTAGAAGACATGTCGAGAACCAAGTTTCTTAACAATTTAAAAATGTATCCATCATGCAACATAAATACTCAATTTGTTAAGATAAAACGGGTATTATTATTTGAGCCCCTAAAAACAACGACCATATGACACATTTCAAAACCTCTGGTCTGCTACCGCATATTAAAACACTCTAAAAAACACCGCAATAGTTATTCATGATTATAATTATAAACAAAAGATATGAAATGAATACTAAATGTAAACGCTCCATCATCCTATTAAATGTAAACACTCCATCTTCCTTGCCAATTTGATACCCCCCAAGGAAAATCCTTTTAAATCCCTGACTCGGCCAAAATCGTGTTGCCAAAATCAAAAGTAATTAACCCTAATTCACAAACTAGTATAGCATGCAAGTAAGGGGTCGAACCCAAGAGAATCAAGTGTTTCACGCAAATCAGTTCAATCAAAGAAAAAACAAACAGGGGGGTTTCAGAAGGATGTTGGATCGTATGTCGTTAAAGTGGGCGTCCTTAACTGAGTTAAGGGCGTCCTTAAGTGCAGCGGAAATTCGACTTAACTAGAAACAAGATAAGAGAATAGACACGAGTATTTATAGAGGAACCCCACTAAGACCAACTAGTCTTATGGGTAAACCTCTACCTCCGTTGGAGGATTTTCAATAGCCGTCCCTTATCTTATTGAGAGTGAGTCCTTACAACTTAGGCGAGTCGTTACACTTCTCTGAGCTAAGCGTCCGTCCTTAGTCTCACTAGTAACACTCCTTTCAACCTAACAAGTAACCTAACACTCTTAGCTATAAGGAAGCTATCACTCACGTCTCTCACGGTTCATTGTGAGAGACAAACAACAACTCTAACTATTCTGTGGTTTGATTTGGATTTGATTTGGTTGGACTTTCTTTCTCTTGCTTCAAGCTCACTTGATCTCCTTGTTCTTCGTTCTTGAACTTGAATGCTTCGGGAGAGCTTGAGAGAAAGTTTTCAAAGTCCACGCCGCTATGCATACCCTTGAGGGGGTATTTATAGCGGAAGTGGTTCTTGTCCTCTAGCGTCCTCTGAGACTTGGTCGGACACTTGATCTTCCATCAACGGTGCGATGAGCTCCTTGAGGAAGTCAACTCTGTTGACGCTTGGGAAGCCTCCGCGTGGGTAGGGGACCATCGCTGGGAAAGCGACATCTTTGGAGTTGTCTACACGTGCCCAGACAAGGGAAGCTTCCTTCTGAGGACTACGGCCGGACGTGATCTAATCATGTTGGGGCGGCCTTGATTTTAATTTGAACCTCGTCCGTATTTTGGCGCGCGTCCCTTCTTGATGAGGACGCCGTCCTATCTTCGCAGGGACTTCGCCAATTACGTTCAGCTTTGGAGGTTCTGATGACGTGCGTCCCTACAGCTTAGGGACTCTCGTTCACTTGTTGTCCTTTTCGCTCATGTGCGTCCACTGGACTTACCTGAGATCAACACTTGGACAACTTATCAAATACCTTTGAGTTTGTCATTATCAAAACAAGGGACGATCATTATTGGTTTAGATATTAATGACTGGCGTTCTTAATATCGTCCCAATAATTTCCCCCTTTTTGATGATGACAAACTCTTTCAAATAATACGCACAGAAGTAAAGCTTTTAGCATGAGAAACTACACTTGATTTTCTTTTCAGCTTAGGTTGGCATGCAACTCATTTCTTTTAAGTGCGTTCTATCTTATTCTAAATTAGCGTCCTTTGGATTTTAGCCGAAATTCCCCCTAAACACATGCTTTCTATGACAACTTAAAGACAATCGCATCTCTGCAAAACTATACTTCCCCCTTTTGGCATCATCGAAAAGGAGAACAAGTTAAAAAGTATGCAAGTATTAAGTCATAACTAGAGAAAGGAACGCTTAGACAAACTGAATCACAAATGTAATGAACGCCATTCAAGAAAAAATAGAGTACGATTATTACAGACATTCAACAAGAGTTCCAAAATGGGGACATCGTCCCAAAGTCTTAACAAAAACAAAAGAAAAGATAAACTTTTTCAGGGTTAGAGAGGGGGGAGGTGATCATTTGCGGGGACGCTTGCCGAGGGCCTTGAGGTGTTGCTCCTGAAGATAGTTGTTCTGCGCAAGGAGCTCGTTATTGCGTTCCAGAAGTTCTGTGTGGGTGTGGAGGGTGTCGTGAACCTGTTGAATTAGATCAATCATCATACACTGGTTCTCGATCATCATGCCCATCAGATACTTCTCGGAGTGCTTTTCGGCCTCATCTGGGACGCTCATGCCATCGAGCTCATCCTCTTCATCTGCAGCGTCCTCTGCTGGCATCCCTACGACTTGCAAATTTTCAGTCTCTGGATCACCTTGAGCATCTCTAGCAGCAGCAGCAGCGGCGGCCTTGGCTTTCCTCTGAGCCTCTTTCTTTTCCTTTTCCATTTGGCGTTTGACAGATGGGAGCGGCTCATCACAACGTAGTTTTCCAACCGGGGGCAAGGTGATTTGCCTAACGTCCCAATGGATGCCAAAGGACTGTTCTTGTTTCGGAGCATAGAGGCCTTGCTACTTAAGAATCTGCTTGACCAAGCCAGGGAAGGGAAGAGAGTGCCTGCCACCTGTGCACTTGCCCATGTGCTCCAATATTACCCGCGGCAAATTTATAGGCTTGCGTTCCAAGAAGGCGTCCAGTAGGATACTATTAGTGATCTGGACGATCGACTTCTTTTCTTGGCGGGGGACGACCATGCGCACAATGAAGTGATGCGCAAGGACGCCCGTCTTGGAGAGACAGTGAGCAACCCTGTCCCTATGGCAGATGTTGGCGAGGGTTTTGGGTTCCCTTTCGAGCCAGTCCTTAATGAGAGGGTCAAGAGGAGGACGGCGTTTTGGTTGGGACGGAAGTCTAAAAACGGCGCCTTTGCCAGCGGTCCCTTGATCTGGTTCCGGGACGAATGGTTTCTCGAGAAACGAAAATCGTTTCTGAGAGGGTTGGGATTTAGATTGAGAGGGATGAGGTTTTTGTTGGGGTTTGGAGGAAGAATGAGATTGGGGCCTTGAAGGAGGAGGTTGGGATTTTTGTACCTGGGGAGGGGTGGTGGAGTGACGGCGTTGGGTGGATTGAGACGAAGAGTGGTGGCGAGGGGGTTCTTGACGCCCAGTAGGTCGCCCTCGCGAGTCCATGAGCGACCGGCCTCTTACCGGAGGAGACCGCGAGGAACTAGGGTTTTTTGCCGCCGGAGAGGAAGATTGGTTTTTCGTTGCTCTAGTATTGGCCATTTGAGAGAGAGGGTTTATATAGAGGAAGATTAGGGTTGAGGATGAGATTTCGGGATGCGTTTGAAGATTTTGCAGATCTTGAGAGATTGCTATAAGTGAGTAAACAACAGAGGAGCGAAGAAGGTGTTTCGGAATGCACAGGTGGGTATTTATAGGAAGAAGACGAAGTTGGACGGGCAGGGGTAACAGGGTCTTTACACTCGGCTTCCTCCACCCGCCTTCCCACACGTGGCTTTCTTCTTTGCTAAGAAACACAGCTGTTGAGCACTGTTTGCGCATATCCCGAGATCTTCGCTGAAACTTCTCTAAGACGGTTCACCTTCCTAATTTCAAAATCCAAACTTCTCACAACTACAAAGGACTCTGACCTGGCGTCCTTTCAACACACAACACTTTTCTACTCTGAACTGAACCACGGCGTCCCAAACATTGATCACAACCTCTGAACTCTGTTTTGACATTCTTCAGACTTCAACAAGCGTCCCTTTGATCACTTAGAACCGTTTTTTAAAATCGAGCAAGTACGTCCCGTAAAGGTAAAACAAAGAACGCTCATAGGACGCGTTTGCAAGATTCTCGGCTTGGTAAGCTTAGAGTTCCCATCATTTCGGCTTGTAGTGAGGGTAGGGTGATCAGGGATACTCTTGAGATGAAAAGCGAAATGAATGTCGTTCAAAACACAAGCGAAATAGAAATATTAGACTAGCGTCCTTTAAAGATGACTTTAATGCATGACACACTTTAAAACGAGTTATCAACAAGACATAGCCAATCATGGAGGGAATAATAGAACGGGACTTGATCATTTAAAAGTTATCATCCCCAAGAGCAACCTAAGGTGCTCGTAGGGACGTCTATCTAGTGCTTTTGTGAAAATATCGGCCACTTGGTCCTCAGTCCTAACATGATCCACTCTAATTAATCCGAGTTCAACATTGTCACGAAGGAAATGATGTCTTATATGAATATGCTTCGTCCTAGAATGATGAACAGGATTCTTGGCAATACTTATAGCACTCGTGTTATCACACAAGATAGGGACTATGTTAAGGAACGTACCATAATCTTCAAGTTGGTACTTGATCCATAGGACTTATGAGCAGCACGAAGCAGCAGCAACGTACTCAGCTTCCGCGGTTGAGAGTGCCACGGAGTTTTGCTTTTTGGATCCCCAAGATACAAGGCACGAGCCCAGGAATTGAGCCATTCCTGAGGTGCTCTTCCTATCCACCACATGGCCAGCGTAATCTGCGTCAGAGTACGCTACCAGGTTTAGGGACGTCCTTCTGGGATACCATAGACATAGGTCATCCCGTCCCTTGAGGTATTTGAAGATTCTCTTGACCTCTTGCATGTGGGACTCCTTTGGATTTTCTTGGAAGCGAGCACACAAGCATACAGCGAACATGATGTCGGGACGACTTGCCGTTAGGTATAGCAAGGACCCTATCATTCCTCTGTAGAGCTTTTGATCTACACTCTTGCCTTCTTCATCAGCATAAAGGCGAGTGTTGGGGGAGATGGGAGTATCAATGGATTTTGACGTGTTCATTCCATATTTCTCGAGCATTTCACGGATGTATTTCTGTTGGTGAATGCGCGTCCCATCTTTGAGCTGGGTGATTTGGAGTCCCAAGAAGAAGTTGAGTTCCCCTATGAGGGACATCTCAAACTCACTACTCATCAGGTTCTTGAATTCCTCTACAAGTTTCATGTTAGTGCTTCCAAAGACTATGTCATCGACATAGACTTGGACAATCAAGACATCTTTAAGGACTTTCTTTAAGAAAAGTGTTTTATCAATGTTACCTCGTGTGTACCCGTTGGACAAGAGGAAGGACGCAAACCTATCGTACCATGCACGAGGGGCTTGCTTGAGTCCATAGAGTGCCTTGTCCAAGAAGTACACATGATCAGGGTGATCAGCGTCCTCATATCTTGGAGGTTGAGCGACGTACACTTCTTCTTTAAGCTTGCCGTTGAGGAAGGCTGTTTTGACATCCATTTGAAAAAGCTTGAACCCTTTGTGAGCGGCATAGGCGATGAGGAGGCGAATGGCTTCAATTCTGGCAACAGGAGCGATGGTCTTATCATAGTCGATTCCTTCCTCTTGTCTATAGCCTTGAGCCACAAGCCTTGGTTTATTTCTTGACACGCGACCACTCTCATCAAGCTTGTTCCTGTAGACCCATCTCGTCCCTATTATGTTTTTGTTTCTCGGACGAGGGACGAGGGTCCAAACCTTGTTTCTTTCAAATTGATTAAGTTCTTCTTGCATGGCTTGAATCCAATCAGCGTCCTGAAGTGCCTCCTTTATGTTCTTGGGTTCAATTAAGGACACAAAGGCGTTGAAAGCACAGAACGCTATATTGGCATTATGGGACTGATTCACAGCTGATCTTGTTTGAACTCCTTTTGAGATATCTGAGATGATTTGATCTGTTGAGTGAAGTCTTGAAAGGTTGGATCCCCTATGAGTAGCGTCCCTTGCAGGAGCACATCTAGGGTCCGTCCAATCAGATTCATCGGAGTCAAACCCATTGTCTTCATTGAAAGGCTCAGAGTGTTCCCCCTCAGGTTGAGCGTCCACTTCTTGACGCTGTTCGCCTTGTAAGCTTGATTCAGCTACATCATGTTGACCTGGTGATTCACTTCGAGAGAGAATTTCCTGAGCAACACTGGGGACGTCCACTGAGACTTCTTCAGGGTTTGGAGTAGCGTCCTTAGGAACATAGTATTTTCCAGAGGACCCAAAGTCAACTTCATCGTCGGAGTCGTCCTGCTGTTGAGAATATAAGCGTTCTTTCCCACTTGATTTTTCTTTGTGAGAGGCACTTTCCTTGAACACAACATGGATGCTCTCCTCAAGCCTTAGAGTTCGTTTATTGAAAACTCTATATGCTTTACTGGTGAGGGAGTACCCAAGGAATATGGCTTCGTCACTTCTTGCATCAAACTTTCCAAGTCTTTCTTTATCATTGTTGTGAACAAAGCATTTGCATCCAAAGACTTTGAGATAGTCAATGCGAGGCTTTCTTCCGTTCAACAACTCATAGGACGTCTTCTTCAGCAAAGGACGGATCATGGCTCGATTGACAATATAGCAAGCTGTAGCAATAGCTTCCGCCCAGAAGTATTTGGGAACACTATTAGCCAGAAGCATAGTCCTTGCCATATCCTCCAGCGTCCTATTCTTTCTTTCCACCACTCCATTTTGTTGAGGAGTCCTTGGAGCTGAGAAGTTGTGTGAGACTCCATGTTGATCACAGTAGGCCACGAACTCTGAGTTTTGAAACTCCGTCCCATGATCTGATCTTATGGATTTGAGAGGCGTCTCAAGCGCAACTTCCACTTGTTTGATGAAGACTTTGAATGCGTTGAAGCAATCTGTTTTTGAAGCTAAGAAAAGAACCCAGGTGAATCGAGAATAATCATCTACAAGGACGTAAATGTACCTCTTTCAACCATAGCTCAACGTCTTCATTGGTCCACAAAGATCCATATGGAGAAGTTCCAAAGGTTTCTTTGTGCTGACATCGTTCTTTGACTTAAAGGACGTTCTTGTTTGCTTCCCTTTGATACAGGCTTCACACTGTTCAATTTTCTCATGATCAATTTGGGGAAGACCTTTCACAAGATTTCTTTGATGTAGCTTAAGGATTGTGCTTGGTCCAACATGGCCAAGTCGGCGATGCCAGAGGTCAGCGTCCTCCTTTGACACAGATAGGCACAACTCAGATTTTGGCTTGAACTCCTGATTGAAGATGTAGATATTGTTCTTTCGGACTCCTTTGAGGACGACTTTGTTTGATTTTTAGTTGATAACGAGGCACTCCTTTGAGTCAAATGTGACTAGGTTTTCACCTTAATCACACATTTGAGAGACGCTTAGGAGGTTGAAGCCAAGTCCTTCAACAAGGCTAACGTTTGTCGCTTTGATGGACGGATTGAGAATGGCAGTTCCCGTCCCTTTGATCTTTCCTTTGCCCTTGTTGCCAAACGAGACAGTTCCTCCCGTGGCGCTACTTTGGATAGAAGTGAGATGGATCTGGCTTCCTGTCATATGATTTGAGGCGCCACTATCAATGATCCATGAGCGTCCCCTCACTTCCACCTGCCAAAACAAAGTTAGTGTTTGGCGACCCAGGCAAGGTGTTCCTTACCTGGTTCGTTACAGAAATAGAACTTTGGTTCTGGCATATAGTCACTTATATTCACGTCATTTGAAATAGCATGCTTTCGGAAAGAACTCTTAGAATGTCTAGGACGTCTAGGGTTAGCCTTAGGGACGGACTTATTATCTTCAATGTTAGGCCTAGCAGCTTTGCCACTTTCAATGTCGTCCTTCAGTTTTAAGCATTCATATTTAAAGTGATCTCCTTTTCCACAATACCAACACGTCCTATAGTAAGTACCAAGATAGTACTTCTTGTTGGGACGTTGGATTTTGTTCTCTTTCATCTTTTGAGGGTTACAGACTTTCGAACCCTCCCCCTTAGCAATTTTCTTATAGATCCCATGACTAGTGGAGTTAGTGTAGTAGTCCTCTTGACCTTTCTCTCCACTTTCTAGGACTCTAATTCTTTCAAGGAGATTCTTGGTCTTTTCCCTTTCCAATTCAAGTTCTGAAGTTTTGCTTGCCTCAAAGTCGCTAGGGAGAGAGTTCCTAGTGTCAGACTCGTAGCCTAGTCCTCTCTTGGCTGGGACAAACACCATTGGTTGAACTTCCTCAATTGCTGGGCTCTTCCCTAACACTTTCACCTCTTCCCTAAGCTTAGCATTCTCTAGCTTAAGACACATCACTTCAGTTTTCAGGGATTTGACTTCGACACATGAGGACTCTAGTTGTAATGACACTGTAGCACAGTTCTCACATTCAACTAACACATTTTCACTCTCAAGTTCAAGTTCATCCATTCTATGTTGCATGACTACGCTTTCTTCCATGATTCTATTAATGAGCTTAATAAGTTTGGATTTGGAACACTTCTCCAAGGAATTCATCATGGATTCACGAGTTACCTCTTGTTCCTTTTCTGGGGCGTCCTCTTCAACAACTGGGGCGTCTTCCACAGCCATGTACGCCACTTGTTCATCATCTGAGGCGTCCTCTATGGCTATGTACGCCGCTGGTCCTTCAGGTTCTTCATCATCAGAACTCACATTATCCCATGCGGCTTCACATGCTCCCAAGAGGGCCTTCATCTTCATTTCTTTTGAGTTCAGTCCCGTAGTACATTTTTTGGCAAAGTGTCCTTTCTTGTTACACTTGTAGCAAGTAAGTTCCTTCATTTCTGCCTCTGTATACTTGGGACTCTCCTTTTTGTAAGGCAACTTGTGTTTCTTGAATTCTCTGGTCCTTTTACCCCATAAACGAGCAACTTTGTGTAGAAGGGCAAGCTCTTCCTCTTCTTCAAGTTGTTCCTTGGTATTGCTTTCCTTCTCTCTTAAGGCTTGAGCACGCATTTTCTCACGATTCTCATTTTTGTTTGCTTCCACCATTAACGCAAGTTCTCTTTGGTGGCGCAGATACTCAGCGTACTCTAGTGTTGCTGTCATTAGAGCGAGATCTGTTTGAGGATTCCTAGCCAACTCAGCCATATCGGCGTCCCTTCTTGCTTCATAACCTCTCAGCTTCCCATAGATCTCTTCCATGTCCAGGGTCTTGTTAGTAGTGTTTTCCTTGAACGTAGTCCTATCAAAGTTCCATTCCCTGTGAGTCCATCAATGACCACTTGAACTCTGTTCCTCATTGAGATTTCAGCTTCGGGAATGCCTAAATTCCGCATCTTGGTAACAAGAACTTCAAAACGGTATGAGTAGTCCTTGACCGTTTCATTAGGCAATATTCTGAAGGCATAGAACTCTCTTTTGATTTCCAGCTGGACGTCCTCCTTCATCTCGGCCGTACCCACATGATATTTCTCGAGAGCTTCCCATTGTAGTTTGGCTGTTGCCAAATTGCTAACTCGGGTGGCATCCCTCTCGCAAAGGGACGCTTGGAGGAAGCATATTGCCTTAGCATTTGTTTCCAAAAGCTTGAATTCATCAGGACCCCACTCGTCCTCTTTATCTTTCTTGTCAGCTGGGACGGCAAGGTCACCTTTCATGATCACTCTCCAACATTGATAATTTTGACTTCTGCAAAAGTTTTCAAAGCGGGTCTTCCAGCGGTTGAAGTTTCCGTCCGTCAGGCGTGGAGGCTTCACGAAGGAGATTCCAATAGGTTCCATGTCCATCTTGTACCTGCAACTCAACAAAATCTAGAGCGCCTGCTCTGATACCAATTGTTGGATTGTAAGTCGTTAAAGTGGGCGTCCTTAAGTGAAAAATTCGACTTAACAGGAAACAAGATAAGAGAATAGACACGAGTATTTATAGAGGAACCCCACTAAGACCAACTAGTCTTATGGGTAAACCTCTACCTCCGTTGGAGGATTTTCAATAGCCGTCCCTTATCTTATTGAGAGTGAGTCCTTACAACTTAGGCGAGTCGTTACACTTCTCTGAGCTAAGCGTCCGTCCTTAGTCTCACTAGTAACACTCCTTTCAACCTAACAATTAACCTAACACTCTTAGCTATAAGGAAGCTATCACTCACGTCTCTCACGGTTCGTTGTGAGAGACAAACAACAACTCTAACTATTCTGTGGTTTGATTTGGTTGGACTTTCTTTCTCTTGCTTCAAGCTCACTTGATCTCCTTGTTCTTCGTTCTTGAACTTGAATGCTTCGGGAGAGCTTGAGAGAAAGTCTTCAAAGTCCACGCCGCTATGCATACCCTTGAGGGGGTATTTATAGCGGAAGTGGTTCTTGTCCTCTAGCGTCCTCTGAGTCTTGGTCGGACACTTGATCTTCCATCAACGGTGCGATGAGCTCCTTGAGGAAGTCAACTCTGTTGACGCTTGGGAAGCCTCCGCGTGGGTAGGGGACCATCGCTGGGAAAGCGACATCTTTGGAGTTGTCTACACGTGCCCAGACAAGGGAAGCTTCCTTCTGAGGACTACGGCCGGACGTGATGTAATCATGTTGGGGCGGCCTTGATTTGAATTTGAACCTCGTCCGTATTTTGGCGCGCGTCCCTTCATGATGAGGACGCCGTCCTATCTTCGCAGGGACTTCGCCAATTACGTTCAGCTTTGGAGGTTCTGATGACGTGCGTCCCTACAGCTTAGGGACTCTCGTTCACTTGTTGTCCTTTTCGCTCATCTTCGTCCACTGGACTTACCTGAGATCAACACTTGGACAACTTATCAAATACCTTTGAGTTTGTCATTATCAAAACAAGGGACGATCATTATTGGTTTAGATATTAATGACTGGCGTTCTTAATATCGTCCCAACAAAGGATGTTATCAATTTGAGGGAAGCAGAGTTCATTCAATCAATTACACCTTTTAAATCAATCGATATAGATTCATCCACTTCTTTATGTTTCCTAGGTTAATTCCAATCCTTTACTCAGGTATTCACTTGTCCACAGTCCAAGCAAAACTATGATATGAAAAAGAACGCTTATCCAAATCATGCAATGAACACAAGGATAGAAGGAAATAGAATCATGCAATCAAACAACGAGTCTCATGTATAAAACAACCATTGATTACTTTCTCAATTTCAGTCCACGGTTTTGAAAAAGAGTTGTTTCAAGAACATAAAGGATTGCAGAAACAACAATCAAGCCTATTCAAACAATAGATTTAAGTCAATCAAACAAGGTGATCAGGCTCATGAAATCAAACATAGATCATGGGATTAAGAACAAAGAGTTTCAATATCAACCTAGGAATAAAGAAGTTACTAGAATCTCACGATGTCAATAAAAGGCTTCCTTGATTGAGTAAACTCCAAAAAGATTTAGTTCTCCATAATACGAAAGTAAACTATCACAATAATGTTAAAGGTAGAAGGTGCTAAAAACCTATGAAGAGCATCTACTTAAATAGTAGTCGGAAGACATGCCAACCGAGCTACCAAAGATAGAGAAACGATAAGAAGAAGGAAAGAAGATAGAATAATACCGTCTCGGTTCTGTAGCAATACCGCGCACGCGCTAGGTTCGCCACACTCGCGGTTAACGTCGGGTCAAAGGTATCTCGAACTGTTGCTATTGTGCACGCGCCGGTCTATCCGCGCTCGCTGCCTTAAAAAGATAGGAATTTCTGTCTTCTGGAAAACCCGCGCCCGCGGCTCATGCACTGCACCCGCGGTTCTTCAACAGAATGCAACTTCACTTCGGGATCTTGTCTCGAAAACTCTCGTATCTTGAATCCTTGTATCTTCGGTCTTCATATTACAAATAAGCTCAAAACACTAACATAGAACACTCAACTGATAGGCTACTAGACCAATACCGCAAGTGTACGGGTCACGTAGTACCAAGGTATCGATCTCTAGGACTTTAGAAGAGTTAATTGAACCGACAATCTTATAGCTAGGCAAATATGAGGCAATTTTGGATTGAAATAAAAGAATTCAAATAGAAACTAAGTAAAAGGAGAAAGCAACTAACAAATTGATGCAAGTCTAATATGGGAAAGGCAATCCTAGAGCCTAGGTACTCACACTCTGGATCTAAGCAACACTTTGAAAGCATACATAACTCTAGAAAGCAACACTTCGAGCACTGGAAACCGCGCCCGCACAAACACATGGAGAAATGCCCCGACCCGGGCGCCGACCCGGCCGGGTCGGAGGCTTTTTCTTCGGTTTGCACACGGCTGGGGCAAGGGACCCGACCCGGGCCACGACCCGACCCGGGCCACGACCCGGCCCGTGACCCGACCGGGTCCAAGGCTGTGGCCTCGGGTTTGGTCCCTTTTGCCTCGGTTCTTCGGGCTTCGTCTTGAAAGGTCTTCGGTTTGCTTCTTGGGCGTCTTCTCGGGCCTCTCCTTGACTCCGTCTTCGAGCTCCCGTCGTCTTCTTGAGTCCTCTTGATCTCCAACACTCCATTCTCCTCCAAATCTCTTGCAATTCATAAAGAACAAAGCGTAGAGTCCGAACCGAGCAACTAAACCGAAAACAACTGAAATGCTAACTTAAAAGAGAGAAACGCAAACCGAAAGCTAACGAAACATGACCTAATGTGCACTCTAAACATGAACTAGATGCAAGCCATCATCAACGTAGCCCTAAAATACAAGAGTTAACATATACTAAAGAAAGTATATCAATCCCTTAACAACTCCACCCCAATTAGAACCGCAGTTGTAAAACTACCATGCATTAGAAGGATCAGATGTAGGGTCATTCATCCGTCAAGGGGGGAAGCATGGTAGCTAACGAAACACACGAAGAATTGACCATATTTTGCAATCTTTGCGAGGGTGCTTGCCATGAAGTTGAAGTTATGTCATGTAGGATATGGGATGTCACGAATGCATACGAATGCTCGTTCAACAACTGCGGTTCTCGATTCACCCTTGTTCAACAATCTCATTCAACCCTCTACATCCAAGCTTAGATTTTTTTTGAGAGGATCTCAACACCGAGCATCACTCTATTTAACAATTCCAACCACTTTTCCATTCAGAGGTCCACGACAATCTCATTCGGTCCTTGATTCAACCCTCGTTCAACAATTCCAATCGAACCTCATCATGCGCCACAAACTATTCCGAACTTCGCGTCTACACTACCTCGATTTGTCGGATCCGTACACTGTTGCGAAAAGGAATGCAGGGGCTACCAATCAACACCAATCATTCTCCGATCCTTTGTTGCACTCAATCGATTTTCACCTCTTTATGTACTGATCAAAAGGAAACCAAGGTATGTCCCTCTTCCATCCCTCTTCCATTCACTCTCAAATCCAATACTCATGAAAGGGTTCGTCTTGCAACTGACAAAACTTACACGCAGACATTAGTACCCACAAGTGTAGACCGTAAGGTAGGTCTACACAAAGTTCTGGGCGCAAACCGCGGGCGCGGTTCGTGTCTAGAACAGAGATCGAACTGAAAAGCGAGAGAAAAAAAGATTCCCCGGCAACCGTGCCAAAATTTGACTCGGCTAACATCGTTGTGCCAATATCAAAAATAACCCTAAGCTAAGAAACAAGTATAGTAAGCAAGAAAGGAGTCGAACCCACGAGAATCAAGTATTTTCTACGCAATTCAATTCGATCAAAGCAAAACACAAACAATGGGTTTTTAGAGACTTGTTATCAATATTAGGAAGCAAAGTTCATTCAATCAATTCCACCTTTTTAATCAATCGATCATCAATTTATCCACTTCTTTATATACCTAGTATCTGCAGAGATGCATTTTTGAAAGTTGTCATAATATTGCATTTTGTTAGAGGAATTTTAGCTAAGTGGTAAGGAAAATTCAATCAATAAGAAACACATTCCTTAAAAGGGAGATCTGAAAAGAAAAAAACTCAGTCACTAACACTAGATCTACGCTATAAGCTTTATTACTTAGGATTTTTGGTTATGAGTTTGTCATCATCAAAAAGATGGAAATTGTTGGGGCAGTTTTGGGGACACTCAGTCACTAACATTAGATGAACAATATCCCTCCCTGGTTTTGATAATAACAAACTTCATGTTAACTAATGTTTGTCCAAGTTGTTACTCCCAAGAACACTTCTAGGGACGCTCATCATGAGAAAAGGACAACAAGCATATGTAGTCCCTAAACCATAGGGACGCCCAGAATTCCAATGATTATATGAACAAGAATATGTCTCCCGTGAAGAAGGGAAGCTGTCTGATTCGCCCTAGTTTGTATGGGCTAACTCTTGTATTTTGGGGCTATATTAGAGTGTTTAGGTTAGAGTTCGTGCTAATTGTAATATCTAGGCCGAAGACACAAAGATTAGAGTTTCATGAGTTTTAAGGCGTTTTAAGCTGTCTGCGCAACACCTCTTGCTTGCAAAGGCTATATCTAGAGCTATAGAGGTCGGATTGAGCTGATTTTAGTTCCATTGGAAAACTAACTCGAAGAGCTTCAATTTGTCTTTTTAAACCGAAGTCCGATTCCAAGCCAAAGATGGTCAAAATAGCCTCCGAAGTGACGTAAGTGATTCTGTCCGATTTCCGCGGCCGCGGTAGGAGATCTGCGCCCGCGGTGGTGCCCGAGACGACATGTTCCTTTCTGCCGTGAAAGCGCGCCTATAGTGGAGACGGCGCGGGCGCGGTGGTACGCGATCCGGAGCGGACGAGATTTCTATCTTCTTTCCTTCTTCTTATCTTTCCTCTTTCTTTTTCTATCTTTTCTCCTCTTCTAATTAGATTAGGGGAGCATGTTTCTTGGGTCTATATAAGGAGGAGCCTCCTTAGGCTTTAGATACCTTCTGTTGGGCCCTGGCCTAAAAGCCCACGAAGCTCTCTAGCGCGGCCCACACGAAGCCCAGCAGAGACAAGGTTCTAGAAGGCAGTCCGAGTAACGAGCCACGAAATCGGCATATTTGCCCGCCAAGATATAAGATAGACGACAATTCTATCTTATAAGGGTTCCTTTTATCTTGTATAGGCGGAATTATACCAACGTTAGGGAAATTCTATGTAGTAGATGCGTATCTATCTAGTTAGCATTCTATCTTGTACACACTCTATCTTCTAGGCATCCCCTATATATACAAGGGGGAG
Source organism: Polygonum maritimum (assembly GCA_963924305.1). Taxonomy (NCBI): domain Eukaryota; kingdom Viridiplantae; phylum Streptophyta; class Magnoliopsida; order Caryophyllales; family Polygonaceae; genus Polygonum; species Polygonum maritimum. The sequence continues at coordinate 19,131,368 of OZ002734.1, read as the reverse complement.
GGTCATGCATTGTACACATTATGACACATTGACGTTCATACACGTCCACACATTACGACATACACATTCACACACGATCATACACGATCAATCAATACAAAATACATACGTCTTTTCACAAATTCTTTCGTTCTTTTTGCATAGTTCAAGCCCGATCTAGGCCAAGGGGTCACCAATTTTGCTTGGTAGATTTCTGGCTCCAACAATTTGGCGCCCACCGTGGGGCACAGAATTTGGCAAATCACGAATGAAAGTAACAAACTTTCGATACAATCGACATCGTATACTCGTTTCTACACGACCCAACTACTCTACAACCAGAGAGCGATCCCGGGTTGCGCCGCCAGACCTACCGGAATGGCGAACTGCCCAGATCGCACGACGCCTAGATAGAAGACGAAGAAGTTATTCCAAACGAAAGCAAACAACTTTCGATTCAATTAACATCCATGTCGGGAGCAAGAAGACAACATCGAAAATCAAAACGATGCTGGAAACGCCCAGCACAAGGAACAATAGGAGAAAGCTCAGGGCGCACAAGGCGGCTCGCTATCGGCGCCAACCAGAGATTCTCCAGGAAAAATCAGATTGACATCGAACTCTTCCACACCGGAGACAGCCAATCAAGGGATCCAGGACACGATCAGGATCCTAGGCGAAATCGGAGTTTCCAGATAGCCGATCGGGGTTTTTACACGCGGTCGGAGTTTCCAGACAGCCGATCTGGGTTTTTACACGCGATCGGATTCTTAGACGGAATACCTAGATACGATTGGAGTTTTTACACGCAATCGGAAATTCTAGCCAGAGTTCCTAGACACAGTCAGAGTTCCTAGATACGCCCTAGAATTCTATGACACCGAGAACACCTCAAGGAGGAGCAGCCTAAGAACCATCCAGACATCCTCAAGGCCGGACCTTGGAGTGGTGAAAAAGCATCAAGAGACGTAGCGGCTTCAACGCCATATCTTGGAGAAACACAACGTGAAGTCAACCATGACGAATCAACCTAGACGACCCTTCTAGAGTCAGGATCACGTTCCAGTCCTTCATATACTGGTTTCCTCGTTCCTTTATCTCACAATTCATTCCATACTTTTATTTTGCTAAAAGATCATTTCTCTTTCTTACAAGCATCGATCTTTTACGCTCATACATATTTACTGCTCAGTAGTTTCAATTGCTAGACGCATTGAGAAATCATATTAACCTAGATGCTAAATCGCTTGACAGAGCACGACTGATTGATCTATGTTCTAGACTCCTCCTAGACTAATGATTTACATTTGCTCTTATGCCCGAGAGACAGGAACCCCACATACGAGAATTCACGATCTTTTGTGACAGCAAAAGATCCGTGCCCTCAGGTTATGCGACACCTAGATGACCTAGCAGGATTTCTACATCTTCAATGCTCAGGTGGAATACTTACACATCGACTACGCAAGAAAGGCTCGTGCCAGCACCAAGCACTGGTTACCCACAAAACTTCAAAGTTCACAAGAAAGTGGTACACTATTTACCCAACTCTGCATTCTAGATAACAGTTCTAGCATTTAAGCATTAGTTGAAACACTATTGTTCTTTCCTTCCATTGCAATTCTTTCGACATATTACATACTTGGAGATTGTTTGCAAACTTAGCATGGACAGTGTCGTGCAAAAGCCAGCACGACACAAAGTCTCCCCCCCTAGGATACCTACCCAGTAGTCCTGATCAGACTAGTAACGGGTTACAACGTTATTGCGCAAACACAGCCTACCAGGCAGTCCCCCTGGAACGGTTACAAAACACAGCCTACCAGGCAGTCCCCCTGGGACGGTTGCAAATTATCCTACCAGGCAGTCCCCCTGGGACGGTTACAAAACACATCCTACCAGGCAGTCCCCCTGGTATGATTACAAACGCATGTTCCCGCAAATCTCGCGAGAAAGGATATAATAGGCCCATAAGTTGACCTAGGCATTTATCACCAGATTATCCCACAAATCTCGTGGACGTAACAATTAGGCCCATAAGTTGACCTAGGCATTTATCGCCAGTGGTGCAAATCTCGCACGGCAAAATTCGCATGGAACAATGGATCCATAAAACATATCCTACCAGGCAGTACCCTGGGACGGTTACAAAATTGTCCTACCAGGCAGGTCCCCCTAGAACGGCTATAAACACGTCCTACCAGGCAGTCCCCCTGGAACGGTCAAGAAATATCCTACCAGGTAGTTCCCCCTGGAACGGTTATGAAATACACACAACGTACACGGATTAATCCTCAGGAAAGCTATACAACATATCCTACCAGGCAATCCTCCTGGGACGGTTACAAATTATCCTACCAGGCAGTTCCCTTGGAGCGGTTACATATATATCCTACCAGGCAGTCCCCCTGGTACGATTACAAAACAAAATATCAAACCAGGCAGTTCCCCCTGGTACGATTGCAAGAACAAAACGGTTGTACAACCTAGATAACCTATCAACAGTTGACATCTCAAGCTAACGTTAGCACATCGTACAAACAAGCTTGTTTAGTGATATCACGGCAAACGACCGCTGAGACGCACTAAAGGACTCTATCACAAACGCATGCACCGCTCGAGCAAATACACACGTAAGTCTCTAGATACACTCTCTAGACACGGTATATAGAACACCTACCTATCCCAAAAACCGGCACAATCACGTAAGTCGGGTACGAAGACATCCTACCAGGTAACCCCCCTGGGACGGTTATAAACACATCCTACCAGGTAACCCCCCTGGGACGGTTATAAACACATCCTACCAGGTAACCCCCCTAGAACGGTTATAAACACATACTACCAGGCAGTTCCCCCTGGTATGATTACAAAGAATATCTTACCAGACAGTTCCCTCTGGTATGATCACAAAACATATCCTACCAGGCAGTCCCCCTGGGACGGTTACAAGTTTATCTTACCAGGCAGTCCCCCTGGTACGATTTACAAAACGCATCCTACCAGGCAGTCCCCCTGGAATGGTTACGAACACACATTACCAGACAGTTCCCTCTGGTATGAACTCAAATACATATTACCAGACAGTTCCCTCTGGTACGATTACAAATAGTACCCTGCCAGGCAGTTCCCCCTGGTATGGCCGCAAGAACATCTAACCAGGCAGTTCCCCCTGGTACGATTTACATACAGACAAAGCTCTAGAGCATACTCACAATGAGTAACCACTATTGCGGGACGCCGCATCACACTTACGTCCGGGGTACAATCCTGGACCAAGCTTACAAAAATACTTTCGAAACATGCATCGACCTACACCCTGCCATCGAAGAACGAGTGTACCGTTCAACGAAAGACAAAATCGAAGCAATCATTTCTAGATACAGACTCTAGAGATACACCTCTCTGCTTCGAAATAGGAACTATTAGACATGGCTTGCCTATATTATTGAAAGGTGATCGTAATACTGATTAACCTTCTCATTACTACGACATCAACTCGCTCCATACGACTAGAAGACGATACAATAGAACACGACCGAACGGTCACTTCTAGATACAGTATCTAGAACACATCTTTCCCGAGTCGCTGGACTCAGTATGCTTACTTATCCAGGACGATGGATTTTGACATCTATCAAGTTTCCGGTTAGTTAGACAAGCTCCATGGAGACGCCCTCGGCGACACATCGATGGTCACCTCTAGTCTAAGCCTATACGCTATGACTCTAAGACCATGAAGTACTCTTTGAGTGTCACAAAACACACATACGCATCGAAACATAACTGGCCATACAAAGGGCCGACACGGTTAGACATGGAATCCAAGATACATGGGGTATGGAGCATCACCCACAACACGAGGTATGGTACTAGTACCACACACCAGATAGTGCCTCATCAGCATCAATAGACAGAAGCAAGTGCTAGCAAAGGAGAACATAAACGAAGTTACGCAAAGGAGATTCATCCAACAGAAGGGTTACACTTCTGGATCTCATATCAAGAACACAAACCCAAACAGGGGTACGCGGAAACTCTTACAAGGTGGAGACGTTACACCACCGCAACAACAAAAGTTCTTGGCTTAAAGATGCAACACATCACGGGGTTGATTCAAGACCAGTGTTCTAACACACGAGACGATGACAACACAGGGGTACTTGAATTCAGAGAACTACGATTGCTAGCTGGTTCTTCTGGATCAGTAAACTGGAATTCAGTGAAGCACGCCCATCACGATCACAATCTGGCCGATCATCTCTGACCTAAGACAGGGGTTCGAGTACATTCTGGAAGGCCTCAAACGACATTATATTCGCTATTTTGTTTGGGGTACGTTTACGAGGTACAAGGTTTTACGAAAGATCCTAGTACTGGGGTACTCGACTAGAGATACCTGACAGAGTTTCTCTAATGACCAGTTACGTCCTAGTAGTCATACTTCTCATCAGCAGAATCTCAAGACATCTCAAGGCAAGCACGCTAACCACCACGCTGACCGGACACCAGGTCACCTTCACAGCTTCTCACAGTTTTCAAGACATAAGCTTTCACGCTGAGACATATTCTTCAGTTTCGTAAATATCTACTAAGAGTTTTCAACTCTAGAATCGTCTTTGACGATGGTTCTGGACAAGTCAACAAGGCTTTAAGACAGCAAAGACTTCGACGACACATTACGAATCGACTTCCAACTCCATAGTGGGTCTGGATTTACAACCCGATCCGGGGGTATTGTGGGGCCCTGGCCTAAAAGCCCACGAAGCTGTCTAGCGCGGCCCACACGAAGCCCAGCAGAGACAAGGTTCTAGAAGGCAGTCCGATTAACGAGCCACGAAATCGGCATATTTGCCCGCCAAGATATAAGATAGACGACAATTCTATCTTATAAGGGTTCCTTTTATCTTGTATAGGCGGAATTATACCATCCTTAGGGAAATTCTATGTAGTAGATGCGTATCTATCTAGTTAGCATTCTATCTTGTACACACTCTATCTTCTAGGCATCCCCTATATATACAAGGGGGAGGGTCATGCATTGTACACATTATGACACATTGACGTTCATACACGTCGACACATTACGACATACACATTCACACACGATCATACACGATCAATCAATACAAAATACATACGTCTTTTCACAAATTCTTTCGTTCTTTTTGCTTAGTTCAAGCCCGATCTAGGCCAAGGGGTCACCAATCTTGCTTGGTAGATTTCTGGCTCCAACACCTTCTACTTTCTATCTTCTATTCCAATTCATAATCCAATTCTTCTCTTTTTAGGTTTCTAGTTTACTTATGGAGAGCTAATCTCCTTGGGTTTGTTCAAGGGATAAACTCTCATGTATGAACTCGTGAGGTTTTGGTAATTGATTTCTATCCTTTGGTTAATATTGATTCTCTTGTGCTTCATTATATGAATATTGATTGTTTCTCTAGGAGTCATGAATCTATTGAATTGATTGATTTTCTACTATTGGATTGGGTTTGGACCGTGGACAAAACTAATCTGTGAAAACAACTTAACCTAGACCTGCTGTCTATGCAACTAGGATTAAGAAGAGAATTCATTGTTTTATCTTGCAATTGACTCGTAGCTTGATTGCTTGATATTATATCCTGCATATCCTTGTTCTCTATGCTAATTCTAGGATAAGCGTCCTTGCCTAGGGTTATAGAATTGCTTGGACCGTAGACTTGCGATTGTTAATGATGAGGATAGGAATTAACCATAGGTGTGAATGAAATCAATGGATGAATCTATGATCGAGTGATTATTTCAGAGTGGATCTTTTGAATGAACTTGTTTCCCATACTTCATTGTTTGTTTGTTATTTGTTTTCCTAGTTTAGTTTAGTTTAGATATCTATCTTAAATCCCCCTTATCTTTGGTTGATAAATTTATTGATACTAGAAGCCTTAGTTCTCTTGGGCTCGACCCCTTACTTGCATACTATACTAGTTTGAAGTTTGGGTTATTTATATTTAATCTTGGCACGACGACTTTAGCCGAGTCAAATTTTGGCGCCGTTGCCAGGGAACTTAGGTTTCTTTCTAGTATTAATATTTTTTGATTTTGTGTGGACCTATCTTACGATCCACACATGAATATTCTAATAGCTTCCTATGAGTTTGAACAGTTTCAGGATGAACCATTCTGTGACTATTTCAAGAGAGTTTGAGATGAGACAACTAGCTTGATTGCTCGTGGAGTCTATGTCTGTGCATTTGATCTTCTCAGAGAAATCTATTATGGAATGACATCGGAGACGCAACTTGAGGTGGATCGTAGGACTACGGATAAGTTATTTTGGTTGATATTGGAGCAACAGTTGGCTGTTTACACCACCATGTGTGCGGAGAGTCGGCTGCTGCAGGACAAGCTTAATGCCGGAACACTTTCTGACCAAGAACCGCATCCGTGGGATGCATACCGCGGTCGCGGTTCGGATACAAAAACGGAGGATTCCCCCTAGAGGAGAATCGCAACCGCGGCCCACAAACCGCGCCTGTGGCCTCTGACGAGGATCACCCACCGGTGTTGCTAGACCAAGCTTCCGAGCCTGCGCCTGAGGAGGAACGATATCTGATGACATAAGAGGAGTATTTCCTTCAGTATGGTGACCCCTTGAGTGACAACGAAGAGCCTGATGACTTGTCGAAGGAGCCAGATGATGTTATGGAAATATCTTCTTCACCGTCAGAAACTTTCGTATCCCCTTCCATGGAGATTCCTGAAGTCAGTCTTGATGATCCATATATCCTTTATTCAACTTCTTCTCTCTCTTTTGATCCTAACTTTGTTCTTTCATGTCAATCTTTTGTCAAGGATTCAATCTTTGAGCATGATAGGTTAGTTGATGAGTTCTCGTACTTTTTATTTAATGAGGGTGATAATTCAAATAGGAGATTTGCATGCTTTGCTGAATATTATGAAAAATCACATAAATCACCTAATTGGTTTCACTCTAGGAAATTTCTCCCTAATTGCTCAAGCATGTTTGATAGGTTAAAAAGGAGTTTGAATTATTTCTTATTTCTTGATAATATATTAATATGCTATATGTCCTATTGTAAGATAGTTGTGCAGGACTTTGATTTGATGCTTCGGGCTTTGACGATGTCCGATCATGAAGACGTCGAGCCATCGAAGTTAAACAAAGGCGCTGCTTGGGAGGCAACCCAAGGATTAGATAGATTGTTTTTCCATTCCTAGCTTAGGTTGTTATTCGTTTTCGGACTAACTTGCACGTACTAGGTCTAAAAGGACATTCTTGTGCAAAACCGCGCTGGCGGCAGCCATACCGCATCCACGGTGGAGCACCAGAACCCCTCCCGACGTATAGGTACTAGACACCGCGGTCAACAAACCGCGCCCGTGGTGGTGTTGTACTGGTATCGGAAAAAGAATTCGCGCCTGTGCCTCGAAAACCGCACCCACTGTGAGGCCAGGGACTGGCAAAAAAAGAAATGGAAAAAAAAATAAAAAATCGGGCATCTATCTTCTACTTTCCATATATCTTTACCATCCTTCTATCTTTCCATCTTTCTATCTCTACCATTCCATATATCTTTCCACCACCTTCTATATATTCTTTCCATCCATCTTTGAGATTCTATTTTGTTGTCTATGTTCAAAGCCTAAGTATGGGGGAGCTTTGTTCCCCCGAATAGCATCATTGAGGCTCGAGTGCAAGATTCCATACATGTCCCAAGAAGATGAGCCCAATATCCGAGAGCCACATTGAGCATTCATGTTCGAGGAGACGTCTGAGTTCGCAATCGCTCAAGGCCGCGTCCGCGCCACAACGGCCCTGCCCGCAGTTGGCTCCCAAGTTGATGTTGCTTTCGGCATTGGATCCGCGACCGTGGCCTGATCACCCGCGCCTGCGGTTGGCCTGCAGAACGGTATTCCGAAATCTTTTCTTCCATTCTTTCTACACCTTTGAAGAGTTCTTCCATTCCAACCCTCTTCTTCGTTTGTGAGTCTTCTGATATACCCTTTTCCTTGCTTCTATCCTTTCTCTTCGCTTCATTAAGGACAATGAAGGATTTAAGTATGGGGGGGGGGCGTACTCACATTCGCTTATCCTAGTTAGTATAGTTAGATATTTGCATCAGATTTTTGATTTTCTTCTTTTCATGGAGCACTTACACCATACTTTTTGCATAATAAAGAAAGAAATAAAAGGAAGAAAAAGATAGAAAAATCATAAAAAGTTGAAAAAGGCATATTAAATTATGGGATGAGTCGAAAATTCGAAAGGGCGGCTCAGGTAATAAGCAGGTAACCCGTACCAGCATTAGGCTGGGGTAATATGAGGTTTATGAGTGATGTGAGTTTTGTGAGCACACACTGAGAAAAATGAAAAGAGCGGATAGGTGAAAACCCGAAAGGGCGCCTAAGCAGAATTGAGTTGTAAAATTCGAGTGTTTAGGATCATTCTTGCTTAGAGACTTTGGGGCTTACATCATAGATATTTGGGTAGATCCTAGGTTGCTCTACACTTTTTAGAGCTTGAGTGATATATCATGTTGTGAGGTGTGTGCTTTGAGCTTCAATGTTTTATGATCATGATTTCGCTATATTTTGGGTTCGGGTTGAGAGTTGAGTGTTTTTGTCTTCCCTTGTGTTTCCTAAGATCTTAGATGTGTTGATTTGTCATATTTGTTTTGAGCTTACTCGAGGACGAGCAAGATCTATGTATGGGGGACTATGATTCGCCCTAATTTGTACGGGTTAACTCTTGTATTTTTGGGCTATATTGAGTGTGTTTAGGTTAGAGTTTGTTCTAATTGTAATATCTTGGCCGAAGACATAAGGATTCAAGTTTCAAGAGTTTTAAGGCGTTTTAAGTTGTCTGCGCGACACCTCTTGCTTCAAAGGCTATATCTGGAGCTATAGAGGTCGGATTGAGCTGATTCCGGTTCCATGGTAAAGCTAACTTGAAGAGCTTCAATTCATCCTTTTACACTGAAGTCAGGTTCCAAGGCGAAGATGGTCAAAACAGCCTCCGAAGTGACGCCAGTGATTCTGTCCGATTTCCGCGGCCGCGGTGGGAGATCCGCGCCCGCGGTGGTGCCCGAGATGACCTATTCCTTTCTGTCGTGAAAGCGCGCCTGCGTTGGAGATGACGTGGGCGCGGTGGTACGAGATATGGAGCGGACGAGATTTCTATCTTCTTTCCTTCTTCTTATCTTTCCTCTTTCCTTTTCTATCTTTTCTCCTTTCCTAATTAGATTAGGGGAGTATGTTCCCTGGGTCTATATAAGGAGGAGCCTCCTTAGGCTTTAGATACCTTCTACCTTCTATCTTCTATTCCAATTCATAATCCAATTCTTCTCTTTTTAGGTTTTTAGTTTACTTATGGAGAGCTAATCTCCTTGGATTTGTTCAAGGGAGAAGATCTGATGTATGAACTCGTGAGGTTTTGGTAATTGATTTATATCTTTGGTTAATATTGATTCTCTTGTGCTATATGAATATTGATTGTTTCTCTAGGAGACATGAACCTATTGAATTGATTGATTTTCTACTATTGGATTGGGTTTGGACCGTGGACAAATATGATATGTGAAAACAACTTAACCTAGACCTGTTGTCTATGCAACTAGGATTAAGAAGATAATTCATTGATTTATCTTGCAGTTGACTCGTAGCTTGATTTCTTGATATTATAGCCTGCATATCCTTGTTCTCTATGCTAATTCTAGGATAAGCGTCCTTGCCTAGGGTTTTTGAATTGCTTGGATCGTGGACTTGCGATTGTTAATGATCAGGATAGGAATAAACCATAGGTGTGAATGAAATCAATGGATGAATCTATGATCGAGTGATTATTTCAGAGTGGATCTTTTGAATGAACTTGTTTCCCATATTTGATTGTTTGTTTGTTATTTTTTTTTCCTAGTTCAGTTTAGTTTAGATATCTATCTAAAATCCCCCTTATCTTTGGTTGATAAATATATTGATATTAGAAGCCTTAGTTCTCTTGGGTTCGACCCCTTACTTGCATATTTTACTAGTTTGTAGTTTGGGTTATTTATCTTTGATCCTGGCACGACGACTTTAGCTGAGTCACCGTCCCTATGAGAAGGAAAGTGATGCTCAAACTCTCAAGTTAAAATGTTCAAAGAAAGTCAACGCTGCTTGTACAACAAAAGAAAACAAAACACATGCGACAACAATCCTCTAAAGCTTTAGATTTCAGAGACAAAACATAAGAAGCCAAGACGTCGCTTTCGACAACTCATCCCGATGAACACGTGGTGTTTTTCTAGCGAAAGGAAGAGTTGACTGTTGGATGAGGACAAGAACTTTGTAGTTGTACAACGTACACTGCTAGAAAACAACGGCATAGCTACGAAGTTGGCGTCAAATGTAGCATCAAAAAGAGCCTCAAATATCATTAGCCTCGAAATTAGGAATGAAGTTGGCCTCGAATATTCAAGCTAGCAAGTGTCGTAACTAAATTTGGATTAAAGAATTTATCCTCAAATCCCATTTTCGAGGCTCTTTAGGCTGGGAAGACGTTGATAGCTAATTCCGAAGCCCATAACAACGCACAATTTCGAGGCTATAGTCGAGGCCATTAGTCCTGAATTTAGTGCATAAACTAATTCATGCCAAAAATCGAGGCTAAAAATTCGTTGCCATTTAGGATCAAATTTAGCTTTTATTTGTTCTGAGGGTATAACCTCGGTTAAATAGGATCGAAATCTGCCTCCAAATTTGTCATGAGTAGAAAATAAATAGCTTTCAAATTAATTTGAAAGCAACCAATTTATTTGGAACAATATTCTACCAAAAAATATTTGAAAGAATAATAATTGAGGATACAATCATATAAAACCTAAAATATCATATATCTTATACTCATACACATACTAATCCCATTGTCTTACATAAGTACCAATTTAGGCTAACATTCCCTGGTGGGCTATGTTAAGTCTCCACACTAGTTAAGACAAACAGTCACAAAATACAAGACCTAGTACATAAACACAAGTCTATGCTTATTTAACTTTCAGCTCATGTAAGCACACAAAAAGGACTTCCAGCTCCTGTAAGCCTCACAAAAGAAAGCACTTTTACTTCCTACAAGCATAGGAGATAAAAAACTAGGAATTTGTGTTCAAACCCGGGCCAAAGTTTGAACGGTCTGCACTGCATGTCAAGTTTTGAGCTCCTTGAAGTTGAGAGAATTGTTGAAGCATAGTACTTAGAAGTTGTTTCATGAAGTCTTGTTGTTTTTGTTGTTGTTGTTATTCTTGTTGCATAAATTCCATCATTGTAGTTTGCATCACCTTGCATAGAGGGAGGGTTAGTTCAAGACATGCTTCCAGTAGACTTCATTTGATTTTATTACTATGACAACAGCAATGGATTACATTTAAAAACCATACCTAACAATCATCATCTCTTAGTGTCAAGACCATATATAGTCACACCACCATAAGAGGTAGACTGCAGGGAAGGAATTCCACCGCCAAAATACAAGTCACATGATTAATCTGTGGTAAAATATGGCCTATATCCATAATACAACTAATTATTGTATGGCCGAATATTTGCAATGGATCAATGTGTGTGATAAAAGGGTATCTTAAACCAAATTTTATACAAACGAATTGACTAATCTCACCTTTTTTACCAAACCTCTGTTCTGAAGTATTCACTTTAGATAGAGGGGGATTATAGACATTGGTGAAGTCAGTTTGGCCCTCAAGGATGGATGAATCTACACATCAAAAAAGATTGGATGAAAACATGCACGGACAAATTTACAGACTAACATTACCATTTATCAAAAACATTTATCAAAGATTGGACAAAAACATTAACATTTATCAAAGCATGGACAATGAAAACTTGACATAGAAAAGGATAAAGATAATGTCGAAAGAATTATGCATCAACAAAGGAATAAGATTCTTTCGCTCTTGGCTATATAGCAAAGTTCTGTTGAAAAACATAGCATACTAAGGAAACATGACAAACCTGCCCTTATCCTTCTTTTCTTCTTCAAACAGTGGTAACAACAAAACAGAACATCATAAACTTAAGCATTAACCAATCAAACTTCTTACCAAACCATTCAAGAAACAAACCATATGGAGACTGAAAACAGAATTGAAAGAATAGGAGTTGAAAACAGAAATTAAACCCAATGCTAACACCCAATCCTTAATTAGTACTATGGCTTACAGTAGCAATCAGGCGTCGCCGGAGAGCAGGTAGCGACGCCGGAGAGCAAGCAGCGGCGACGGTAGAGAGCAAGCAGCGACGATGGCGGAGAGTAAGCAACTGCGACAGCGGAGAGCAAGCAGTGGCGACGGCGGAGAGCAGGCCGGGGCGGCGACGGAGAGCAGGCTGGCGACGGCGACGGAGAGCAGGCAGGCGATGGAGAGCAGGCAGGCGGTGGCGGCGGAGGAATTTCGGGGTTGGTGAGGGTTCACGAGTGGGGCGAGAGGGTCAACTCCCGCTTGAGAGCGGCATGTTTCTACAAAAAAGTGGCAGGGGTGAAAAGATGAATTTTAGGGTTTTCTAATATATACTAATAATAACTTTAAATTATATTAGATCCTAATTTTGAGGCCCATTTTTTAGAGCCCGGGAGATCCAAATTTTATTAGCGCCAGAATTATTATTTTTTTTGATAAAATGGCGCCATTGCAAATTTTACTTAGCGCCTACAAATAAATTGAATCCGCCATAAAATTTTTAAATATAGCCCAATGGATCAGTTTGAATAAAAACTAGTATAAATACCGTACCATGTACGGACAATGCGAGTATAAACCCGAGCATATTTTTTACTCGATAATGTTTAACCCAAATCCGAACATATTGACCTATATATTTATTTTACTTTTTTTATAATTTAAATTATGAAATCTATTATTTTAATTAATTATATAGAATCTTCATAAAAGAGTTAAAAAAATCTATTACCTAAAATGTACAACATTTTATTAAGTTAAATAAAAATTATATTTTCTTAAGATATCAAATTTTGAATAAGATATCAAGAGCATATAGAGTAGATAAGAGTATTTATATTAACTATTTAAAATATTAATAGGACAAGTAAATGAAATTTATCCTCTATTACGAGTTGTCCTTTAAGCATCGCCACCGAAATTGTCTTCTTCTTCATCGTTTCCGAGTCGCTGCTATCTGCTTCATAATCTCCTTCATCTATACAATTTGGATCGTTTAAACTTCCAAGTAACTCATTAACTAAGGTCCTTGCAAATCTGTTCCCATCACCATCACTTTCATCTTGTTGTAACGGTTCATCATTAGTTTTCTCCTCGGTCCATCTTTCTTCTACTCTACGTCGAGGCTTTGTCTTGCAAACGGCCTTCCAATTCGCTCGACTACGGTTTGCTCCAAGAAAATCTTCATAATAAACTTGGATGCATTGTTGGGCAAACACGTAGGGCTCATAGTTGTTGAACCGCCTTCTCACATTAACCTCTTGAAATCGATATTGTGTATGGACTTTTGTTCCAAGATTAGATGGATCATACCATAAACACTTGAACAATACAATCTTCTTGCATGGCAAACCAATGAACTCAAATTCTAAAATTTGTTCTATCACTCCAAAGAAGTTTGATTGGACATTACCAACCCTAAACCCTAAACCTTAATCCCTAAACCCTAAAACCCTAAATCATAAGATTTAAAATATTCTCATATCATGTTTTGGTAGCTCAAATAGCCTTGAAATAATGAACTTGATGGCAACTTAGAAGCCATTAGCCACAAAATTAGACTTGAGTTCATCTTTTCGAGGCTCTTTGAATTTTTTTGAATCATTAATTACCTATTGGCCCATTTGTTTTTTCATCTAACCATTCGTAAACAACCTTTTGTTTGACTACACATGAAATGTACAATTAACACTTTGATTATATAGATACATGAAACTTAATACCTACAAAGTATTCAACCACACTATTCAACTTAATTTGCATAAATATCTATATACAATCATATAAATTATTTAAACATTAACTAGCTATAGATTTAAGAGAATGATGATCAATGATGAAATGGGAGAGATTAAGAAGTTGAAGATATGCCAAAAAAATTTGAGAATGGAATGAGAGAGTAAGAGCTAGAGAGTAGAGAAACGTATGAAAGAATGAAGATGGCTCACACATATATGATATAACCCTAAAATCACAATAAATATGGTTGGTAAAATGTGTTCATGCAATAAATGAGGTAGGTATAGCTTGGCTTCGAAATTAGACTCAAACATAGCCTCGAAAAAGAGCCATTGTTTGGTAACCTCCTTTTTACCCTCAAACAACATTTTGAGGCTAAATAGCCACCATTATAGCCACGGTTCTAGCCCTGGATAGTTTTCACGAATGAATGGCCTCAAAGATTAGCCTCAAAATTGACCTTGCATACCCTTCGCGCCTATTGGGTAGCGAATATGGCTTCAAATTTTTTTTCCGAGGCTATTTTGCCTTAAAAAATAGTCTCGGAAAGGATTTGGAGTCATTTAGCCTCTAAAAGTACTTTCGAGGATATTTTCGATCTCAGTAGCCTCGAAATTAGCCTCAGTTATTTTTGAGGCAATGGGTTCGTAGCTATTTCACTATATTCTAGCAGTGGTAGGAGAAAGCGACAACCTACTGACGATAGCTCTGAGGATGCCAGAAGGGTAAAAGCGTCCGAGGAAGAGCAACCTTTCACATCGCCTATAAAATCACCCTTGTGTATTATGGGTGATGTGACTTCTTTTGCACATTCTCTCCCAAAGCATCAAGAACACTCAGAACACCAAAGAACAACGTGAGTTGCGAGTGATCTTGGTCGAAGAAGAAGACATCCACCAAGAACATCAATCGTCTACATTAGATTCATCAGCAACGAAGACAAATCCACAAGGAAGAGACGGAATTGAGTGTCTTAGAGTTGTTGATTATGCTCCAGAAGCCATGACGTCGGAGAAGCCACAACGCGAAGTCGGTGAAGAAGAAGGCGGGATCGGTAGTCTCCGGTGGTCGTCATGGAGGAGGAGCTCTTACGCCGGTCACGGCTGATGATTATAGCAATGTCCGGCCGTTGAACGTGAAGAGCGATTGGGAGTTCGATTAGACGAGCATGAAAGGCGTCTTCGAGAGTTCCTCAACGTCTTCCTCTTCGAAAACTTAATCGTAAGGTTGGCCGTTTTTCCTGTTACTTTCCTCCATAGAATCGACCTTTTGTTTTCTTCTTCGGACTATATCCGAGTCCTGAGGAATCACAATGGAGTCTATAGGTTTGGACTCCGATGGTCATGAATCGCATGTGGAGCAAACAATTCGGGCACGAAGCCGACAATCATAAGCGTGTCGATTGGTACCGCTCTGGAGTCGATTACTGGAAAGTAAGCGGCCTTGTAGTTTTTTTTGAAATTCGGTTCACTAATTGAGAACGAGATGTTTATATCTTCCATTTTTTCAACTTACTTGTTGCTTTGTATTGGCTGATGATGGGATGCGCTGATTTGGTTGGAATTGTAGGGAGTAGACGCTTCGGTTGATGGTGTTTTGGAGGGGATATGGCGTGTTAATGATGCTGATGTTAAGGCCAGTGAGACGCTTCTTCAGTCTCTCCTCTATGACCTCTTCGTTGACAGCGGCAAAGACTGCCATCTTGTCGCTCTTGGTACTCTGCTCTTTCTTGTTCTATGTCTTTTTGGTTAAACCTTATTGTGCCTGTTTGTTTGACAAGAGTTTGGTTGAGTTTGTTATAGTTGATTTGGAATGGTGAAGATTGAAAACCACTTCTACACTAAGAAAAAAAAAACAAAGGAAAGGAACCAGAGGAAAAATCTTCTTCCAATTCTATGCATCTGGAAAACAAATTCCAATAGCATGATTAAGTGAAAACATATGCAAATTAATCACATTACTCTCCTTGTAACTTGAAAAATATTAATTTTTGTCCAGAGAAAGTTAGATAGAGTTTGAACTATTGGCTATTGCCTGAAGTAATTAGTTTAGGGAAACATCTTATCTTACTCGTAGTTGACCAGATAAAAACTTCATATACAAAATACTATCCATGCTGATTTTTTCCTTGCAACCTAATTGTAAAACAATGCTAATTTTTCAATTTCTAACCTCATGAATTCTTCAAGTAACGTTAATTTTAATGTTTCTTTTTTTGCTGTTCAATTTGTAAGTAAATTGTGATGCTTAATGATTCAGGCTATTCTGTATAGGTTAACTCTAAGATTTTGAGATGTTATTAAGAGTGTTTAGGTTAGGTTTGAGCATGATTGTAATACGAAGACCGAAGACACGAGTTGTGAAGAATCAAGAGTTCATAGAGCTTAATTAAAGAGTTCGGCACTGCATGGATACTGCGGTCGCGTTGTCTGTGACGCAGTCGCGGTGGTGTAAGGTGACGTCCATGAAGACCCGTGAAGGCCGCGGTCGCGTTGTCTATGACGCGGTCGCAGTAGAAGCCGACTTAGCCAAAGCCAAGTGAAGACCGCCGCGGGCGCGGCCAAGGCGGCGCGGTTGCGGTGCGTGCCGGATTCGAGACGAATGAAATCCTGTTTTTTCTATCTTGTTTCCTTTCTTATCTTTTCGTTTCCTTTCTTATCTATCTCGAAGAGCTTGTTCTTTGGGCTATTTAAGGGGGAACCTTTCTAGGTTTTGGGACATCTCTATCACTTTGTAATCAATTGTTCTTTCAATAAAGATTTGTGCTTTCTTTGTAATGGAGAACTCATCTCTCTTGGAGTTTATTCAATCAAGGAAGCTTTGTTATGAAGTTGTGAAATTCTGGTAACTTCTTTATCCCTAGGTCTTTATTTATACTCTTGTACTTCATCCCATGATCTCTATGTGATTATATGAGCCTGATCAACTTGTTTAATAATCTAAGATCTATTGTTTGAATTAGGATTGGTTGTTGTCTATGCATCTTTCCTATTTCTCGAAACAACTCTATTCTAGGACCGTGGACTAGTTTAGGGAAGAGTATTCAATGGTTAAGTTGTGCATGAGACTCGTAGCTTGATTGCATGATTTGATTTCCTAATATATATCCTTGTTCTCTATGCTAATTCTAGGTTAAGCGTCCTTGCCTAGGGTTATAGAATTGCTTGGACCGTGAACTTGCGATTGTTTATGATCAGGATTGGAATTGACCTAGGCATATAAAGAAGTGGATGAATTCATGATCAACGGATTAATAAAGTGGAATTGATGGAATGAACTCTACTTGTTAACATTGATTGAAATCTCTCTCAAAACCCCTTTTGATTACTTTGCATGAAAACCATTAAAATCGAATTATGAAACTGATTCCTTTGGGTTCGACCCTGTACTTGCTTAGTATACTTTTGTGTGTTGCATGTTTGGGTTTTATCTTTGATTTTGGCACAACGACTTTAGCCGAGTCACTTAATGGTTAACTTTGTAGGCCAGATTGTTAGTAGTATGTAAATTTGATTAGCCTTGCCGGTGGCGGATCCGAGTTAGGGTTTCGGAGAGTTTCTTTTGGTATTTTTCACGTCGTATGTGACTCTAATTTGAGTAATTTACAGATTTTGTGTTGCACATTGTCTCATTTTATATATGACGAGAAGAAACTTGCATTTCAAGTTGATGACAATGATCATGCATGAATTAGTCCATGATTGCACAATTTTTACTTTTTATCTTATAAAATTTCTCTGGTTTGATCAAACAATGGTTGTACAATGCTGATAAGTCTTGTCATGAGCCTAGGCTGAGACTAAAGTATGTTGGATTCCATACATGATATGTTTTCTCAATTAATTCTCATCAATTTTAGGCTTTTCAGCTGTTGTAATTTTAATTTTACATCATTCTAAAAATCAACTACAGGACGTTCTTTGGATCATTTGATAGATCATTGGCAAGAGAAGCGATATAGTGCTTCAAGTATATCATGAAAATATAGCTCAGCCTGAGCTCATATTAAGTTATGCGATGCGAGTTGGATTTGCCAGTGGGGTTGTAGTTGACTATCCCCACAGGTACATGATTCTTCACAAGCTTATTTTTTGTTCTTATTATTACAACCTTTATGACCTGAGTTATCTCTTATATATATGTTGTGTTTGGAGAGTGTAGCACGTTGCCCCTAACGATGTTTTTTAGAAAACTAGTATCCGTCCCACGTTTATACCGGTTTTTAAATAACCGGTATAAAATATTTTTTTACGGTGAAGTTAATACCCCATGAAAAATCGGTATCCGCTTTATAAAAAAACCGGTATCAACTAGGGTTTTGTACTAGTGATTAAAAGCGTTGAGATCCCTAAGGACTAGGGAACTTGTGAGATTTGACGTTCTTTGTACTTAATTACTGAGTTAGGCTACGTTAACTTAGGGCTAACAAAAAGTGCAATAGTAAACTATAAAAGCGGACACTGTATTAGAGAAGTTTGTACTTTGCCTGTGTAATAGCTGTACAGACTTTCTTTAATATAAGTAAAAGAAGTCATTCAGAACTCCTCCACGTAGGTTGAGGTTTACTCACTAAGATTAGTTGATCGAGGTGGGGTTCCTCTATAATTGATTGCGTCCCTAAGTTGTTTTATTCATGCACTTCGTTTTTATTCTATTCCGCTGCCCAAGCACGTTGCCCCTAACGATGCGCGTTTTTGACTGATTACTAACGCATACTATCCAACATGCTACTATTACAAAATTTTGGGATATAATAGATTTTTTAGAAAATTATTGAAAGATTTTGATAGAGATAGATATTTTAAAATGATTTAGCCCCTTAATACTTTTATTCTCATTCTGCTCGGGGATTGCATTGCCCACCAGTGGGAGGCATGTCAGCTGTTATTATAGGGTCATCTGAAAGATATAATATCTGAAAAGGGTAGAGTAACTCTTAGACATGTAGAATATGGTCAAGCCGAAGAAAACTCCTCTCACGTCTCACATGAAAGTAGTAATTTTTAATATGTTGGGCTTGCCTACTTCTTTGATAACATACTTTACTATACGACTAAGCAACATGCCCAAGATGATGCATTTAAACGACGATGATTATTCTATCAAAAAAACGACGGTGATTAGTTAATGAAGATGTACGTAGTGAGTTAATATAATTGTTTCTTTTGTCCTTTTATTTGTCTCCTTTTTTTAATTTTTTTTTACGTGAAATATAACTTGAGCAAACATCAAATAACTTCAATTTGTTTTTATAGAATTAAAAATTAAAAATAAAGTTTCAACACCATGTATTTATCTGTACAGCAAGTAACAACCTATTCAAGCATAATTTAAGAGTCAAAAAAATAAAAAACTAAACTAGTTGGTACATGATTAGACAAAAGTTGGCTTTCTACAATATAAATTTAGACTTGAATAAACGAAAGACATCGCCGAAACTCTCTCTCTCAAACATTTAGTGTAACTGTACACACTAAGTATACACAAATAGATGCTCAAAATTAAAAGTATACACAAATAAATAAATAAAATGAATAAATTATTAACAGCTGTATGATCATGTACTCCAACACTCCACTACTAAGGATTAATGGCGTCAAATGTATAAATTAATATGTGTTCGGACTGGGTCTTTATTTAATATTTGATATCTATATGATTGAGATGGATTAGATATATATTAATGATGAATTATGCCGGCCAACCAAAAGCTAACTGGAGTTGTTGACGCAATACCCATAAATATAATTCAACCAACATCATTTGGGGGCAATACTGACGTTTGAAAAATACAACAAACGCCAAATAATCGACATCAAAATTAGTGAAATCTACCCTTAACAAGTTATCCGTTACGTATTGTTTTGGGCGAATTAATCGCGTAAACGCGTTACTTCGCTACAATAAGGGAATCCTATTCACAAAGTCGTCACAACGCGTTACAAGTTACAAATAAGATGTAAATCGAGAAGAAATAACAAACATGAATTGAATAAACGTAGGGAAATGTGAAGAATGCTTAGGATCGTTTGTATTGCTCGTGTATATGTATATGTACTCCTGAATTGTTACAAAAGATCGTTTTTCTCCTTAGAACAAAAGAAATAGCTAGAACCTATGAATTTGGGAGTGTTTTGGGTGTGAAGAGAATTGTCTCCTTCTTGAGTGTGCTTCTTGCCTTTTATAATGCTGCCTCTTCTTCCCTTAATTATGCCGTTGGTGATGAATTGAGCAAATCCCTTGATTTTCGCCTTTGTAGTTATGGCGTTATAATGTGCCCGATATCATCGTTGATATGGGCGAGATTTCCGGCCGCTGATTTCGTCAATTTGACCGTTGGTCCAAGGCTGAATAAGTGCCGGAGATCTTGCCTCTCTCTTCATAATTGTTTAGGATATTTGTTATAAATGCCCAAGGTTATCTCCTTCCTTTTTTAGGAGGCTAATTCGAATGTTGCACCGTTGTATCTAATGGGGTTCTCTTCACTTGGTTTTGGGCTTGATTTTATGAGGCCCAAAACTTTTTAGTTTAGTTTTTCATATATCCGTTACATATTTAACTCTTTATTTTAGTTTTTCAATTATTATCGGCCATCGTAAGGGGAATTTTTACTGCTGTTTTATTATTGATAAAATTTTCGGAGAGTACCATCTCTTCATCTTTTTTTATTCTTTTGTCAAGAAAATTTAGGGCGAGGGGATGGTGCCTATTAGAAAATCTGTGTGTGTTTTGATGGTTCCAAACAGGTTGCTGTCAAGAGTCGCCGACATAACAAATACAAAAACAGAAGTCGCCGACCTCCTCGCCAACCTCATTGCCCAAAAGTCCAAAGTCGTGCAGAACTCTATATAAGGCAAAACGGGTGGAAGGTTTAAGGAAAGCGTGGAAGAGGATTCTGGAAGTTTTATTAAGGCAAGAAGGAATGCAAAAATGTCAAAAATCTTCATGGAATATTGGGAGATAATTAGGAAAATTTTATTGCGTCTTAAGAAACATTTTAGGAAAGATTTTGTAAGGATTCTGCGTAATTCATTCCTTTTGCAAAAATGGTGAATTATGCAGCACGAGGCAGAACAAAGGAAGAACGAGGCAGAACAAAGGAAGAGAATTCTGTGAGTACGGTTTCAGAGAGAGTTTCCTGTACTGTGTGAGAGTGTTGCTGAGGCAGAAGACATGTTCGTGTGACTCGATTCTGTAGAAGGTGGAGTGCGAGAGGATATTGAGATAAGGTACCACATGTATAGAGTTAGGAAGAACGAGGCAGAACAAAGGAAGAGAATTTTGTGAGTACGGGTTTCTGAGAGAGTTTCTTGTACTGTGTGAGAGTGTTGCTGAGGTAGAAGACATGTTCGTGTGTCTCGATTCTGTAGCAGGTGGAGTGCGAGAGGATATTGAGATAAGGAACCACATGTATAGAGTTCTGCACGAACAAAATTTGTAAGTTTAGGGGTTTAATAGAACATTTTCTTAATAAAAGGGGTCTGGTTGAAAAAAAGTTACAAGTTCGAGGGGCTGTACATGTATTCTGCCATTATTTTTATGCTTGGGTTGCTTTGACAACACCTGTTGGATCGTTAGTACTGAGGAACACTCTTTACTTTGGTAAAGGCGTCCTTTGGTCAGGCATCCCTACGAGGTGTAGGGGCGTCCTTGATGTATGCAGCGGAATAAAGTACTAAACAGGTAATAAATGAACGCAGTGAATTATAGAGGAACCACTCAAGACCAAGTAGTCCTTTAGTGTAAACCTCTACCTCCTTGGAGGATTTTTGAATAGTTCTTTCCTTTATATTGAACGTTCTTACAGTTGTACTGGCGAGTCTTTACAGTTCTCTGACACTTAGCTTTTCCCTAAGTTCACTTGTAAAGGACTCCTTTAAGCCTACAACTCAAGCTTGTTCAATCTACTAAAGGACTCTATTCCTACGTTCTGCAGTACTTCGCAGAACGTTCTCTCTCTCTTTTTGGTTTCTCTGATTACAAACTGTTTTGTGGTTGGGGTACAAAATCTCACTCGATCTAACACAAGTTCTAGCACTGTTCTTGAGTTCTTGAGTTAGTTCTTCGTGTTCTTGAGTGAGTCGCTTTCTCTTTGATTCTCTCTGAATATTCCTGAAAGCGTAAGTTTCACAATAAATGCCTTGGGGCTATTTATAGGACTTGGGAAGGGCGTCTTTTCACTGGGACGATCATGCCCTTCGTGGACGTGGCTACAGGATCTTCCTCCACGTAGTAGGGCGGTGATGAGGAAGCTTCCTGTATCCAGCTGTGTATGATGAACTCCGCTACAGGATCGGCCGCCACGTGTTGATGGACTCTGCAACAGGATCGTCCGCCACGTAGTGTTGGACTCCGCTACAGGATCGGTCTCCACGTGTCCTTGGATGATCAAACATTGTCGAGTGATGTCATCCTGTCGGATCCTGTCGGCTAGTGAGTAAGGACTCCTTTCTTGCGTTCCTACTTGCTTGGGACTCCGTCCTTGCTCAAGTAGTCTCTAGCTGGTCCTTACTTCCTGTCAGCTAGCGTCCCTAAGCTTATGGGACGCCCATACACACTTGTTGTCCTTTTGGTCACTGGCGTTCCTGAACACTTGGACAACTTTATTAGAATCAAAGTGAGTTTGTCATATCAAAACTAAGGGACGGTTGTGTGGTACACTAACAAGTACGCAAGCGTCCTTGATAGCGTCCCAACAATTTCCCCCTTTTTGATGATGACAAACTCTTCAGCAAAAAGTTTTGAATTGGAACTTAGTATGCATGAAAACTTAGAAGCGTCCTCTAATACTTAGAGAAATTTCAATAAGCACAAGTTTTCATTCTTTGATTCTCTAACATTTGGATTTTAAGGAGAGAGTCGCGTCCTAGAAAACTTTCTAAGCGTCCTCTATTATTCTAGCATGAGCGTTCTTTAGACCTTTCACTTAATAGTTTTAGACCTTTCACTTAATAGTTCCCCCTTAACACTTGCTTATTCTAGATAACTAATTTATAGCGCATCTCTACAAAACTACACTTCCCCCTTTTGGCATCATCGAAAAGGATAACAAGTGATAAGGACGTTAGCATAAACACACAGCTATAAGCAGTGGAACGCTTAAACAAACACAATGCAAGCAAACCATGTAATTGCCATTCAAACAAAAGAGAGTACGTGTCATTACAGACCAAAGTGTTTGAAAGATAAAAGAAGCAAAGGCAAAACAATTTAGGCATAAAGGGGTTGAGGACGGCGATCATTAAGGACGGCTTTGATCTTGGTAGAACTTGAGAAGCTTCTCTTGAAGTTCAGCCGACTTGGTGAATTCCGAAGATAAGTCTTTGAGAGAATTTAAGATCAGGCACTGGTTGTGAAGAATAGCACCCATGAGTGCTGCCGGAGGATGTTGTTCGGGATTTGCTGGGGCAGGAATAGGCGCTGGACCAGAGCTGGAGGAAGGAGCGTCCATGTGAGGCAAGGAAGGAGGTGAAGAGGCCATTAACATCTGATCAAGAACGTCAAAATTCACAGCTTGCTCGTCTTCATTGAGGGGCTCTTGATGTAGAGAGGCAAGGCGTTCCTGTTCAGCTTCAGCTGCTAGGCGTTCTTGCTCTGCTCTTTTCCTGGCTTCCTCAGCTTCAGCCTCTAACTGCTTCTTTATTGAGGGTAGTTCCTCATTGTGCCTTATCTTGAGCAGTCCTTTCTTTTGATCCCAGTTGAGTCCCAGCAATTCAGTAGGAGCAGACTCATCATAAGCGTTTTGGGACTTTAGGATCAGCTTGACTAGCCCAGGGTATGGCAAAGCATGTCGCTTCCTCCCACACTTAGCCATATGTTGCATTGCAATTCTAGCAAGATTGATGGGACGGCGTTTGAGAAAGGCGTCTATTAATATGATGTCATGCGTTTGAACTATAGAACGCTTCTCTTGCCTGGGAAGGACGGCGCGGCAGATAAAGTAATGTGCAATGGCGCCGACTTTGCTCAACACGTGAGCCACCCTGTCAAGTCCATAGGGTCTTTTACCTTGGAACACTCTTTCAATCATAGCAACTTCTTCGTCCTTTGTCAGCTCAAAGCCGTTCTTTGGAAGAGAGCTTAGTGCGTTGGACGGAGGCCTTTGAGTGCTCAGTCCCATGAAAGTACGGACTTGGCGTTCATTGACAAAGGCTTTCTCGTCCTCTATCTTGAAATGGAGAGAGCTGTCCTTGGACTTGTAGCGCAAGCTTTTGTAGAACGCTCGGACCTGTTCTTTGTCAACTTCAGAAGGGGCAGGTCCGACGTTCAGCCATCCTTGAAATCTGAGAAGCTCAAGAAACTCCAGAACTTCTTTTTCCTTGGTGAAGGAGGCAAGCCATTGCTCAGAATAGACTAAGGAGCCTAGAACGTTGACAGGTGCGCCATCGTCCTTGCGCTTCTTTTTGCCTTTTGGCGACTCAGAGTCCTCATCATCTGAACTTTCATCAGCACTGTTCTCGGACTCGTTCTCAGCATCGTCCGGACCAGCAGCGTCCTCAGTGCCTTGTGCATTTTCATTATTACCACCAGCTGTGGCCTGATCGGCATCGGAGGAAGCTCTGCCTTGGGACGTGTCCTCAGCATCCTGAGCTTGTTCTTGATTTTCAGTTGGAGGCTCAGCGTCCGCAGGGACATGGTGGGATTCTGTTTGGATTGTGGGGGAGGGGTTTTCTTGAGGAGTTGGGAGGGGATTGAGGAGGGGAAGGGATTGGTTGTAGGGTGGGATTAAGTTTGGAGGGGCCTTTTGTGGAGGTTGGCCATTTTGTGGAGGAGGGGACGCTTGACGACTTGGCCTTTTTGAGGGGCCTTGGGTCATGGGTCTTTTTGGAGCGTCCCTCCTTTAAATGGGGTGGAAACTTGTCCACAATTTCGGTGGGTTTGGAGGATTTAGAGAGAGGGGACGATGGAGCTGGACGTTTGAGGAGCTTCTTGGATGTGACGGTGGGAATTTGAGGAGGTGGGGGAGAAGGACTGGGTAGCCTTTTTTGTAACATTTTATAGGCGGGGGAGTCTTTGGGGTACATGGGGAAGTTAGGTAGGACGGCGTTATGCATGTCGGGAATGAGATCGAGTAAGGGAGGAAGATTCTCACCACCGTATTGCGAGAAGAAGAGCACGTCCTCCATCCGGCCAGGCAAGTCATGATAGTTGTTTTTGTGGAGGCCGTGGATGACGAAGCGTTCGATGAACTTCTCATAATTTCTTGTTTTGACGGCGTCCCTTTTGACTTCCGGCCTGTCCATGCGTTCCCGTATCAACATGTACAAAGTTTTTGGCTTCTTGTTGATGAAGTCCACTAGAGATTCATTGAGAACAAGCGGTTTGGGCTTCTCTATAGTGTGGGACTTCACCAACCGTCTTCTCTTACCGCCGGTAGAAGATCCGGCAACGTTCCCTAGAAGTTTAGACATGATTCTGATGACTTGTAGAGTGAGAAAGTCGTCGGAGTTCTAGAGAGAGGGTAGAACAAATTTGAGAGCGAGGAAGTGGTTGAGAGCAATAAATTTTTGATAGCGACTGTTACTGCCTTATATAGAGGAAGCGGTGGCACAAGCTGTAAATAACACTGATTTTCTGTGCTACACGTGGCAAAACTTCCCCCTTAAGAGTTGAGCAAGTAAAACGGTCACTGTTTGCCCTTTCAAAAGTTCAAAATTTCTGACACTTCAACTTCTTCTCAAAACTGAACTGGCGTCCTCTCTTACAAGCACTGAGCGTTCTCCCATACTTAGCAAAGTTCACCTCTTCAAGCAAACCATTAACCAGTTCAACCGTCCTTGTGATCACCTTTCGAACCATTTGAGAACAAAGCAAGTACGTCCCGTGAAAGAAAAAATATGAAGCTCATAGGACGCTTTTGCGGAGTTCTCGGCTAGGGTAAGCTTAGAGTTCCCATCATTTCGGCTTATAATGAGGGTTGGGTGATCAGGGATACTCTTTTTAAGACACAATAGAGAAAATTTGAATGGCGTTCCAAAGTAGCAAACACATGAAGTTTTAGACTAGCGTCCTTACAAATATGAATTCAAAGCATAACAGTCCTTAAACACTTGGAATCTACTAAACATAGCCAATCATTGAGAGAATAGTAGAACGGGACTTGCTACTTAAAAGTTATCATCCCTAGGAGCAACCTGAGATGCTCAAAGGGACGCCTATCAAGTGCCTTAGTGAAAATATCAGCCATTTGGTCTTCCGTTCTAACATGCTCCATACTAATGAGTCCTAGTTCAACGTTGTCACGCAAGAAATGATGCCTTATATGAATATGCTTTGTGCGTGAATGAAAAACAGGATTCTTAGAGATTTCAATAGCACTCGTGTTATCACAACGAATAGGAATAGTTTCAAGATTGATACCGTAGTCCTCAAGTTGATATTTGATCCAGATAACTTGTGAACAGCACGAGGCAGCAGCAACGTACTCGGCTTCCGCAGTTGAAAGCGCCACAGAGTTCTGTTTCTTAGATCCCCAAGAGACTAAGCATGAACCAAGGAACTGTGCCATTCCTGAAGTGCTTTTTCTATCAATCACATGACCAGCATAATCAGCGTCCGAGTAGCCAACAAGCTTGAAGGACGTCTTCCTTGGGTACCAAAGACAAATATCATCGCGTCCCTTGAGATAGCGAAAGATTCGCTCGACTTCCTTCATGTGGGACTCCTTTGGATTGGCTTGGAAGCGTGCACACAAGCAAACGGCAAACATGATGTCGGGACGACTTGCGGTCAAATAGAGCAAAGAACCAATCATCCCTCGATAGAGTTTTTGATCAACGTCCTTCCCTTGTTCATCTGGATAAAGACGCGAGTTTGGAGAACAGGGAGTAGCAACTGGCTTGGACGCGTTCATCTTGTATTTTTCAAGCATTTCACGTACATACTTTTGTTGATGAATGCGCGTCCCGTCCTTGAGTTGGTTGATTTGGAGTCCCAAGAAGAAATTTAGTTCTCCAATGAGGGACATCTCAAACTCACTACTCATTAAGGACTTGAACTCATCTACAAGTTTCATGTTAGTACTACCAAAGACTATATCATCAACATAGACTTGGGCAATCAAAATGTCCTTGTGAACTTTCTTAATGAACAAAGTTTTATCAATTGAACCTCTTATGTACTTATGAGACAAGAGAAAGGACGCAAACCTGTCGTACCATGCACGAGGGGCTTGCTTGAGTCCGTAGAGAGCTTTGTCTAAGTAGTACACATGGTCTGGGTGAGAGGCGTCCTCAAAGCCAGGGGGCTGAGCAACATACACTTCCTCCTTGAGTTTTCCATTGAGAAAGGCAGTTTTGACGTCCATTTGAAATAACTTGAATCCTTTGTGAGCGGCGAAGGCAATAAGAAGACGAACGGCCTCAATTCGAGCAACAGGAGCAAAGGTCTCATCATAGTCTATGCCTTCCTCTTGCTTGAATCCTTGAGCCACCAGTCTTGCCTTGTTCCTTGACACACGTCCACTCTCATCAAGTTTATTTCTGAACACCCAACGCGTCCCTATGATGTTTTTGCCTTTGGGACGTGGGACGAGGGACCAAACTTTGTTCCTTTCAAACTGATTAAGTTCTTCTTGCATTGCTTGAATCCAGTCAGCGTCCTGGAGTGCTTCCTTGATGTTCTTTGGTTCCACCATAGAGACAAAGGCATTGAAAGCACAAAAGGCTAAATTTGCACTCTGGGACTTGCTTGCAGCTGACCTGGTTTGAACTCCTTGAGAAGGATCTGAGATAATCTGAGTAGTTGGGTGGTCCCTAGAGAAGCGGGACTCCCTTTGGAATAGCTGAACAAATCTTGGATCAATGTCTCCATCAGAATCATCACTATCGCCTTGAGCATAGTCCTCAGTGTGTTCCCCCTCAGAGAGAGCGTCCACACCTTGACTTTGCTCGCCTTGTTGACTTGATTCAGCCACATCTTGTTGAACTGGAGATTCACTTCGAGAGGGAACTCCTTGAACAACACTAGGAGCGTCCACTGAGACTTCTTCAGGATTTGGAGAAGCGTCCTTAGCTACATAGTATTTTCTTGAGGACCAATCTTCAACTTCGTCTTCAGAGTCGTCCTGCTGTTGTGAGGAAGAGCGTTCTTTCTTACTTTGTTTTTCTCTGTGAGAAGAACTCTCTTTGAACACAACATGAATACTCTCCTCAAGCTTTAGAGTCCTTTTGTTGAAAACTCTATATGCTTTGCTTGTGAGGGAGTATCCAAGAAATATGGATTCATCACTCCTTGCATCAAACTTTCCAAGTCGTTCTTTGTCGTTGTTGTGGACGAAACACTTGCACCCAAAAACTCTGAGATAGTCGATGCGAGGCTTCTTTCCATTCAACAACTCATAGGACGTCTTCTTCAATAATGGACGGATCATGGCACGATTGATAATATAGCAAGCTGTAGCAACAGCTTCTGCCCAGAAATACTTAGGGACGTTTTTTGCTAAAAGCATAGTCCTTGCCATATCCTCCAACGTCCTATTCTTTCTTTCAACGACTCCATTTTGTTGAGGAGTTCTTGGAGCTGAGAAGTTGTGAGAGACTCCATGTTGATCACAGTAGGCCAGGAACTCCGAGTTCTGGAACTCCGTCCCATGGTCTGATCTTAGAGCTTTGAGAGGCGTCTCCAGGGCAACTTCCACTTGTTTGATGAAGACTTTGAACGCATTGAAACAATCTGCTTTTGACACTAAGAAAAGAACCCAAGTGAATCGAGAAAAATCATCTATGAGAACGTAAATGTACCTCTTTCCACCGTAGCTCTGCGTCTTCATTGGTCCACAAAGATCCATATGAAGAAGTTCCAGAGGCTTCTTCGTACTTACTTCATTTTTAGACTTGAAGGGCGTTCTTGTTTGCTTCCCTTTGATACAGGCTTCACACTGTTCAACATTCTCAGGGTCAATCCAGGGAAGTCCTTTCACAAGATTTCTTTGATGTAACTTAAGGATTGTGCTTGGTCCAGCATGGCCAAGACGGCGATGCCAGAGGTCAGCGTCCTCCTTTGAAGCAGATAGGCACAACTCTGATTTAGGCTTGAACTCCTGGTTGAAGATGTAGACATTGTTCTGGCGTACTCCTTTGAGAACAACCTTGTTTGATTTCTTGTTGATAACAAGGCACTCCTTTGAATCAAATGTGACTAGGTTTTCACCTTGATCACACATTTGAGAGACGCTAAGAAGATTGAAGCCAAGTCCTTCAACAAGACTGACATTTGATGCTTTGATGGACGCATTAAGAATAGCAGTTCCCGTCCCTTTGATCTTTCCCTTGCCCTTGTTGCCAAACGAGACAGTTCCTCCCGTGGCACTACTTTGGATAGAAGTGAGATGGATCTGGCTTCCTATCATATGATTTGAGGCGCCTCTATCAATGATCCATGGGCGTCCCCTCACTTCCACCTGCCAAAACAAAGTTAGTGTTTGGCGACCCAGGCAAGGTGTTCCTTACCTGGTTCGTTGCAATAATAGAACTCTGGTTCTGGCATGTAGTCATTTATATTCACATCATTTGAAATAGCATGCTTGCGGAAAGAACTCCTAGAACGTCTAGGACGCCTAGTGTTAGCTTTAGGAACGGACTTATTATTCTCAATGTTAGTCCTAGCAGCTTTACCACTTTCAATGTCTTCCTTCAGTTTTACACAATCATATTTAAAGTGGTCTCCTTGTCCACAGTACCAACACGTCCTATAGTAAGTACCGAGATAGTACTTCTTATTGGGACGCTGGATTTTGTTCTTCTTCATCTTTTCAGGGTTACAAACTTTAGAGCCTTCCCCCTTAGCAATTTTCTTGTAGATCCTATGACTTGTGGAGTTAGTGTAGTAGTCCTCTTGACCTAACTCTCCACTTTCTAGGACTCTAATTCGCTCAAGAAGATTCTTAGTTTTCTCCCGTTCAAGTTCAAGTTCAGAAGATTTGCTTGCCTCAAAGTCGCTAGGAAGAGAGTTCTTAGTGTCAGATTCATAGCCTAGTCCCCTTTTGGCTGGGATAAAGACCATAGGTCTAACTTCTTCTACCATGGGACTCTTACCCAACACTTTCACTTCTTCCCTGAGCTTAGCGTTCTCAAGTTTAAGACACATAATTTCAGTTTTCAGAGATTTAGTTTCTTCACATGAAGACTCTAGATGAATGGTCATGGAACTACAGTTTTCACATTCAACCACAATATTTTCATTTTCAAGTTCCAGTTCATCCATTTTATTTTGCATGATCACACTTTCATCCATGATTTTTCCAATGAGTTTAATAAGCTTGGACTTGGAACAATTTTCTAAAGAACTCATCATAGACTCACGGGTTACCTCATTTTCAGATTTCAGAGCGTCCTCCTCAACAACTTCGACGTCCTCCATAGCCATGTATGCTACTTGTTCATTATCAGAGGCGTCCTCAAGAGCTATGTATGCCTCTTGTTCATCAGGTTCTTCATCATCAGAACTGACGTTATCCCATGCAGATGCGAACGCTCCAATGAGGGCTTTTGTCTTCATCTCCTTTGAGGACATTCCCGTTATACATTTTTTAGCAAAGTGTCCTTTCTTGTTACATTTGTAACAGGTAAGTTCTTTCATTTCTGCTTCAGTGTACTTGGGACTTTCTTTCTTGGGCATCTTGTGTTTGTTGAAATATTTGTTCCTTTTGCCATAAGAACGAAGTACTTTGTGAAAAAGAGCAAGTTCTTCTTCTTCATCAAGCTGTTCCTTAGATTTGCTTTCCTTCTCTCTCAACGCTTGAACGCGCATCTTCTCACGATTCTCATTTTTGTTGGCTTCTATCAATAAAGCAAGTTCTTGATGACGACGAAGATACTCAGCGTACTCTGGTGTTGATGTTATCAGTGCTATATCTGTTTGAGGATTCCTTGCTAGCTCAGCTAAATCGGAGTTCCTTCGTGCTTCATATCCTCTTAGCTTCCCGTAGATCTCTTCCATATCGAGAGTCTTGTTAGCTGTATTCTCTTTGAACGTGGTTCTATCAAAGTTCCACTTTCCTGTTAGACCATTAATAACCACTTGAACTCTGTTTCTCATTGAAACTTCAGCTTCGGGAACGCCTAAGTTCCTCATCTTGGTAACAAGTTGCTCAAAGCGGTATGAATAGTCATTGACAGTTTCGTTGGGTAGCATTCTGAAAGCATAGAACTCTCTCTTGATTTCAAGCTGAACGTCTTCCCTCATCTCAGCAGTTCCTACGTGGAATTTTTCAAGAGCTTCCCACTGTAGTTTGGCAGTTGCCAAATTGCTAATTCTGGTGGCGTCCCTTTCACAAAGAGACGCTTGAAGGAAGCAAATAGCCTTTGCATTTGTTTCCATCAACTTGAATTCATCAGGACCCCACTCGTCCTCTTTATCCTTCTTGTCAGTAGGAACGGCAAGGTCGCCTTTCATGATCACTTTCCAGCACTGATAGTTCTGACTCCTTACAAAGTTCTCAAATCTAATCTTCCAGCGGTTGAAATTGCCGTCCGTCAGGCGCGGAGGCTTCACAAAGGAGATTCCTATAGGTTCCATGTCCATTTTTACCTGCAACTCAGTAAGAATCTAGAGCGCCTGCTCTGATACCAATTGTTGGATCGTTAGTATTGAGGAACGCTCTTTACTTTGGTAAAGGCGTCCTTTGGTCAGGCGTCCCTACGAGGTGTAGGGGCGTCCTTGATGTATGCAGCGGAATAAAGTACTAAACAGGTAATAAATGAACGCAGTGAATTATAGAGGAACCACTCAAGACCAAGTAGTCCTTGAGTGTAAACCTCTACCTCCTTGGAGGATTTTTGAATAGTTCTTTCCTTTATATTGAACGTTCTTACAGTTGTACTGGCGAGTCTTTACAGTTCTCTGACACTTAGCTTTTCCCTAAGTTCACTTGTAAAGGACTCCTTTAAGCCTACAACTCAAGCTTGTTCAATCTACTAAAGGACTCTATTCCTACGTTCTGCAGTACTTCGCAGAACGTTCTCTCTCTCTTTTTGGTTTCTCTGATTACAAACTGTTTTGTGGTTGGGGTACAAAATCTCACTCGATCTAACACAAGTTCTAGCACTGTTCTTGAGTTCTTGAGTTAGTTCTTCGTGTTCTTGAGTGAGTCTCTTTCTCTTTGATTCTCTCTGAATATTCCTGAAAGCGTTAGTTTCACAATAAATGCCTTGGGGCTATTTATAGGACTTGGGAAGGGCGTCTTTTCACTGAGACGATCATGCCCTTCGTGGACGTGGCTACAGGATCTTCCTCCACGTAGTAGGGCGGTGATGAGGAAGCTTCCTGTATCCAGCTGTGTATGATGAACTCCGCTACAGGATCGGCCGCCACGTGTTGATGGACTCTGCAACAGGATCGTCCGCCACGTAGTGTTGGACTCCGCTACAGGATCGGTCTCCACGTGTCCTTGGATGATCAAACATTGTCGAGTGATGTCATCCTGTCGGATCCTGTCGGCTAGTGAGTAAGGACTCCTTTCTTGCGTTCCTACTTGCTTGGGACTCCGTCCTTGCTCAAGTAGTCTCTAGCTGGTCCTTACTTCCTGTCAGCTAGCGTCCCTAAGCTTATGGGACGCCCATACACACTTGTTGTCCTTTTGGTCACTGGCGTTCCTGAACACTTGGACAACTTTATTAGAATCAAAGTGAGTTTGTCATATCAAAACTAAGGGACGGTTGTGTGGTACACTAACAAGTACGCAAGCGTCCTTGATAGTGTCCCAACAACACCCGGTGTGACCCAACCCCCAAGCTACTTTAAGTGGTACTTGTCATAGTGCATTCAGTCTGATGATTATGTTCAGAAGTGTGAGAACAGGTAAAGGTCGACGACTTCTCATGTGTGTCAATTGAGGTCAACGACTTGGTAGGTTGTTTCAGTGTTTTGCTCAGAAAAGGTGAAGTGTTGAAGAGAAATGGAGAAAGTTGTTTTGGAGTCAACGACATCGTTGTTGTCGTTGACTTTTCAGTGCGAAAGTGCACGTGAAACTTTTGGAGGGAGTTTTTGACAGGTATTTCAGTTCAAAAAATCCTTGAAAAGTGGAGTTTTGTCTGACATGAATAGTGCACCTGAAGTGACTTGCGGTAGGCTTTTTGAAAGAGATTGATGTCCATCAAGTACAACCAAAAGGTGATACTTTTTCATATACCCATCCCTTGTGTAGTCTCTCTCTTTTTATGATAGAAGAAACCCCAAAATCCTCCATTGTTGCTCTCTGAAGCTATGGCTAAAATCAATGGCGTCCCTTAACCCAAAGCTATCTCCTGAAGAGCTTCGTGCTCAACTGGTTGCTCTCTATGGCGAAAATGTGTTGAAGAAGGTTCTAGGTGGCAAAACCCTAACCGAAAACCCATTACCAAACCACCTTGGCCGAAACCTCTAAAAACCCAAAATCCGACCACATTCCCGCTGAAGCTCCACTCAAAGAACCCCCAACCAAAACCCAAACCCTTGTAGTGGAGAATGTGCTCAAAACCACTAGATGTGTGGAGGCAGTTTCTGAAAATCAGCCGGCGAAAGAAGCTATCGAGAAGAAATCTGAGGCGGAGAAGAAAAAGAAAGTGGTGGAGATGGTCTTGAGAAGCCCATACAGGTACAAGCTATGGAGTTAGATTCCACTGAGCAAATGCTGAACTCTTTTGAGAAAGAGAAGGCTCAAGGGAAGAAAAGAGCTAGTAAAGAAAAATGATGCTTAAAAAAAATGATGAAAAAAAAGGGGGGAGAAAAGAAAAATGATGGTGAATAAAGAAATGATGAAAAAAAGAGAAGGCTGAGATTGCTAAGGATGGAGTGTGGATAAGAAAAATGGAGTCGGAAACTCTACATGCTAAGATGGATAAACTGGAGAATCAGAATCTTGAGTTGGCAAAGGGTATGGCGCAGATGCTTAAGATGATGGCAGATGTTAGTTAAGATGTTGACGACATCAAGGAAGTGCTTAAAGCTATGAACTAGTCGTCGACTGGTGCACTTTTGACTTTATCACTATCCTGCTTTCTATCCCTACCGCATTGTCCCTTCCAATAAAACTTTTCTTAAGTTCGATATGGTTGTAAGACATTAATACTCTTGCTGTGTGTAAACTGTTTGACATTGGCATGCTTGCATGGTCGTTGACTTGGTTTCCGCATGCTTTTGCCTATATTAGCTAATATGTTTGCCTTGCTTATTTCTCAGTGATTTATGATCTTTTTGATGATGCCAAAAGGGGGAAATAGATGAGGGTTGCATGCTTAATTGAGGGGATATGCTGAATTTCAAGTGAATGTTGAACTTAGGGGGAACTTTTAAAAAGTTAAGGGGGAATTGTTTTTGAGATGGTTTGATGTTTACCCATGATGCTCTGATGCAATAGATTGCCTTTTGAGATGTTTGGACAGGTTGCAGAAGACCCTTAGATCGGTGTTTGTCACCATCAAAAAGGGGGAATTTGTTAGAAAATTTGTTTGTGTGTTTTGATGGTTCCAAACAGGTTGCTGTCAGGAGTCGTCGACTTCATAAAGATAAAAACAGAAGTCGCCGACCTCCTCGCCAACCTCATTTCCCAGAAGTCCGAACTCGTGCAGAACTCTATATAAGGCACAACGCGTGGAAGGTTTAAGGAAAGCGCGAAAGAGGATTCTAGAAGTTTTATTAAGGCAAGAAAGAATGCAATCATGCAGAAAATCTTCACGGAATATTGGGAGATAATTAGGAAGATTTTATTATGTCTTAAGAAGCATTTTAGAAAAGATTTTGTAAGGATTGTGCGTAATTCATTCCTTAAGCAAAAAGGGTGAATTATGCAGCAATCTCTCGCGGTATAAATATAGTTCGGATTCCTGAGAGAGTTAGGAAGAATGAGGTAGAACGAAGGAAGAGAATTCTGTGAGTACGGGTTTCTTAGAGAGTTTCCTATACTGTGTGCGAGTGTTGCTGAGGTAGAAGTCAGGTTCATGTGACTCGATCCTGTAGAAGGTGGAGTGCGAGAGGAGTTGTATTGAGTGAGGGTTTTGAGTACTTAGACAGAGTACTTGCAAGAGGGCGTGGAATTCGCATCTTGGAGTAGGAGCACCTCTGTAAGGCCGAGAAATCAATATAACGAGTCGAAGTAGTCTTCAAGTCCTACCAAGTGAGAAGCTTGGGAGGCAAGTGGTTTTTCCCTATACAAACTAGTTGGTTTGTAGAGGGTTTTCCACTCTAAATCATTGTGTTCAAATCTGGTATTTCATAAGTCTTTCTTGTGTTTTATTCCGCTGCATAAACATAAGTTGTTGATTCTGGCCGCCGACATCGTAGGTGTCGACGACTTCCAAGTACTAACACAGATCCTACAGTGCCCCAATCCAAGGTTCGGAAAGACTCAAGGGCTCAAAGTGCTCTTATAAAGGGATTTACATATGGCTCACCTAAAAAAGATTAGTGGGGGATCGAGTCTACAACCTGTTAGACCGATGCCCTATCATGCTCCACTAGGCCAACCCCTTAAAGGTATGGGGGATTGAACCATGTCTCCTTCTTATACCCATTATTTTGTTCATGTTTTTTATATTCTGAGCAACCAGTACAATCTTTTAAAGGTATGATGTATGAATTTAGGCATTCTATATTTAACTTTTGGCGTTTTGTATTTACTAGTTTATGGCTTGTACCCCGTACGGTTCTTTTTTGTCTTTCAATGATTATGTGTTGGATCGTAAGTCAGTGAGATGGGCGTCTGATGGGTTCCGGATCGGAGGGTCTCAAAATTTGAATTTATAAACCGAACCCCAATTGTAGTATAAGGGTAGGGTGTCGATCACACGGGAGTTCGTGCGTTGAGTGTACCAAAAAGACTAAAAAGAGGTAAAAGAAAGGCAAAAACAAGGAAAATCAAAAGGGAACAACCCGGACCGACTTGGGTCACTTCGGTCCGAGGTTGGATCGAGGAGAATTTGGCCGGGACCGACACAGACAACGTCGGGCCCGATGTACTGGGTAACTCGAACTAGGCAAATTTGGTAGATCGGTCTTGGGTTTTTGGGTTCCTTCTCTATCTAGACTTGGGTGATTCCACCCCAATTCAGCCAATAAGTGTTGATCCTTAGGAGATCGAGGTTGTTTGTCTCCGATCCCTCCACTCTACACTTCGACCTTAGGGAGTTTTCACTCTCCTTCGATGCTAGGTCTAGTGATGGGCTCGAGATCGCTTTCGCTTACTCTTACCAACCACAAGCCCTAGATCCCTTGTTCTCACAAGAGAATTGAAGCTCAATGTAGAGAGGATTCATAGATCAAGCACTCAAGGCTATGGAATTGGGGGTTCACACCCAATCCTAGCTAGGGGATTCCCCCATAGCCCAAGACTATGGAATCTACTCCATCAAGTAAGAGTAAAAAGCAATCAAGTGGCAAAGCAAGCAAATCTCAATCATCAAACTCAAATCAAAGCTAAATTGCATTCAAATCCAAAAGGGGTTCACAATATCCAAGTCTCAATTCTACTAAACAAAAGCTAAACAAGTTCAAACTCACTCACTCTCTCTAGCTCTCCACCGATTTCCTCTTCTCTTCTCCTCCTCCTTCCTTCTCCTTGCTCTCCAAGTCTTCCTTGAGCCTTTGAGAGTGATTAGATGTGGGATCGTTCTAAACTCCTCTAAGCTCTCTCTAATTATCCTCCCTCTTGGATTGGGGACCAAGGAATTCCAAAATTAGAAGAAGGGCAAAAGTGGAAGATCACCATAATGTGCCTTGGAGCCCAATCCTCTCCTTTGCCGACTTGGATCGATGCGGAGGCACCTCGGGCCC
This sequence comes from Polygonum maritimum, assembly GCA_963924305.1. NCBI lineage: Eukaryota > Viridiplantae > Streptophyta > Magnoliopsida > Caryophyllales > Polygonaceae > Polygonum > Polygonum maritimum. The sequence goes on along the minus strand of OZ002734.1, from coordinate 19,094,673 downwards.
GACGTTGCCAACGTCGGTCCAAGCCTCTGAAGCTTGAACTCGGGCCCGACTTGGTGGGACATCGATCTGGGGCCTCGATCCTCTTCTTTGCTTGGTTTTCCTTGAGCTCCTCTTCGTTCTTTGCATGGCTCTTCCGCTCCTTAGCTCCTTAGCTTGGCTCCTCCTTAGAAACTCCTCCAAAACGTCCTCAAACGCGCCATTTTACCTAAAAAACACAACAAACTCGCATAGTCTCCGAATTTCATAGAAAATCGGGAACTAAGCTAAAAAGGGACAAAACTAACAAAGAAAGGAACAAAAGACACATATTTACAAGGGAAATTAACCACTAAAACACCACCAAAATGAGAGACATCAGAATAACAATGTAAGCAAGACCGAAGCACAATCTTCAAGTAAAGCCTCATATGAAAAACTCAATCAAGCACAAGTGATAGATATGCTAGCAAGATTACATCATCACACATGATCAAGTGTTCAAAGAATAAAGTCTAATGCAACCAAGCCTCACTTTAGGGATATGGAAATGTGTATCACTCATCATGTGTTTAGGTTTAGCAATTAACACTCATACTCAACAATCATGCAAGTAAAGGCTTTACCATTGAAGCTAATATCACCAATTCCTCCACCTAGAGATGCCTATTACAATCCACACAAAGAATATGAACTTGGCTCAATGGAGGTCCTCAAAGAGGTTCCATTCGGCCGGGTTGTAATGGGGCTTTTGGTGTTTCTCAAGGTGGGAATCACTTTGGTCTTGTGGTGCTTACAATGGGGATTGAACTTTCTAGTCTCTCACCAAACTTCACCAAATTATTCCACTTTCAACTTACACTCATCCAAAAGACTTTGATTTTTTCTTCTTCTTTCTTTCAACCCACACTTTCACTAAACATTCCACTTCATCTTTGCACTACACTTTTTGTTGGATTTTTCACTCTTTTTCACTTGGACCGACTTGCACTATACATCGGGCCCGATGTGCACTTTAACTCGGTCGGTACCCATTTTTTTTTCACTTAAGCACTTTGCTTTCAATCCACTACTTTTTTTCCAACTTTTCTTTCCTTTTCTTCACAACAAAGATGCACTACCCACTTGGTTTATAACTCCATTTCTTGCCCTTCACCAAAGAGAATCTCAACTCTCCAAATACACTCCAAAACCTCTCACTAAAGTCCAATCCCATAAGGGTCAAGTCATATAGGCTAGGAATCATATTTTTGAGGAGTTTCAAACAAAGGTCTAAGGCTAAAACGGGGCTACAAACAACGGTTTATCTTCAAGGTAGGATATGGAAGATTTTGTGACTAAATGAAATAAAGTTCAAATCAATGTGACAAAGCATAGAACAATTCTCATATTGGTCTTGGAAAATAGATAAACACCTCAATAGCAAGTTTTACTAAGCATGCATGAGCCAATTCACACAACAAAAATGAGCGATATGCAAATATGAACAAGCATCCCTAAAATGGCCAAAGATAATCTCACAAGGGTCACTCAAACTTAGTTGCATCAAAACTCATCCAAGAACTCATGTGCTCAATAAAAACATGCAAGATATCACATCAAATCAAAAGCAACATCCATTTAGAGGCTAAACTATCCAAAAATATGCAAAGGACTTTACATGCTCACATCATCATTAGCCTTCATTTGGATATCTAAGATGGGAATTCCTAGTCCAAAATCAAAATCTTTTTTTGTTCTTTTTTCACACAATTTTTCAAATTTTTATGGATTTTTTCGAAAATTTTCTCAAAAAAATAAAACAAACACATCCATTCATGCCATCAAATTCAATCATCATCCATCATCATCCATTCATGCCACTATCCAAAAAGAAAACATCCCTTAACAAGACAAGAGAAAACACAAGAAACCTACACATGGAACTATGAGCTACTAACCCACCACATACTTAGAATTTTGATGTCCTCATCAAAACAAAGAAATCAAAACTCAAAAGTAAAAGAGAAGAGTCAAGAGAGCTCACAATTCCTTATTCTTGAATGGCATGTTGAGGCTTAGTTTGGAGGGTGTCCTCGGCGGCGGCCCCTTTGGAGCTGTGCGTGCCTCTCTCGCTCGTACACATGGTCGTGGAAAGGATCTTGACTTGGCGGTTGAAGTTGTGGTGCGGGGCGCGTCCATTGGTCATCACGGGAAGAGAAGTTCCCGGTCATCCATTCATTAAAGCTCTCTTGAACGATCCAACTTTGGTCCTCGACCGCTCTCAAGTCGTCCACATCACGCCTAGTGTAAGCAATGTTGCGGTTTACTTCTTCAAATTGGGCTTGGAAGTCTTCTTGGTGGTGGGAAAGTTGTTGTTGTTGGAAGTTGAGGTGTTGTTGTTGAAGGTTGAGTGGGTGTGCCTCTTGTAGCATGTTAGATTGTTGGAGTTGGAGGTGAGCCAATTAGTTGGCTAGGAAGTTCATGTCCACCGATTGTTGAGGTTCGGGGAAGACCATCCCGGGCCCATACCATTGGGCATAACCCTCATACCCTCCATAGCTTGGTGGCTCTTGTCTTGCTCCACTTCCCTCGCCCCTCTCGAAATGGCTCGGAACCGGATCAGGCAAAAATACATCGGACCGACGTTGATGGACGTCGGGCCCGACGTGGCTTGCACCTCGGTCGAGTAATGTTGGAGCATGATCGGTGAGCAAGTTGTGGTATCCGCCATCTTCTTCTTCTTCTTCTTAAGGCGGGTCAACATCCATGTCCTCTCTCCTTGCAAACTCATATTGGTTGGGCTCTTCATCTTCGGTGTCCGGGGAAGATTGTGGGGTAGTGAAACGAATATGTTGTGCTCGTCTTCTACACTCAAGTGTCCCCTCCGGCTCTCCATAAGGATTCTCCTTGCCCGCCCATACTTGGAACCAATTGTAATAGCTTGTGAGGTCAAAGAGGCGTGGCCCCAAAGGAATGTGCACCTTGTCGAAGTTGGAGTGAGGGGCTAGATAGGTGGTGGCACCGGTCACTTGCTTCTCCTTGACGATGTTGGCTTTCTTGAAATACTTAAGGTCCATGAACTCTACACCATTCGAGGCCGGCGTGTAGGTAGACAAATCCACCTCAAGACGATGAGCCAAGCGGGCTATCATGCCTCCAAAATAGATCCATGAGGAACTTTGGAAATCCCTCACCATCTTCACCCATTCCCATGTGAGGTTCATTGGCTTATCATTGTGAAACAACATCTCATAGAGCAACATGGCCTCTTCCTTCATTGGCTTGCTCAACTCGTGCCTAGCAAAGATGGCACAACCCAAAGCTCGGATCATGACTCGGAAGAGTGGACTTGCTATCTCATTTGTTGATGCGGCTTTCCTCATCTCACTTCTTCTGGCTACAAACCTCCAAAGATAGTCCACCTTCTCATTGTCCACAAAAGCCTCATCTCTCGGAAAAGGGAACCCAAGGTAAGTAGCCAAATTCCGGAGAGAGAGCTCTTGCAACTCGTTACCCATTTGGAAGGAGATCATGCCCTCACTCTCGACTCCCTCAATGTGCACTTGAATGACGCCATAAACTCGGACGTTAAGGCGGGATAATGAGTGTTGTCCCATCTTAGCATCACGTTGAGCCCAATGTTAGAATAGCACCGGGTAAGAGCCTCATCCATACTCATCTTCTTAATAGACTCCCAATCTAACCACCGAGTGTGGTGAGATAGACCCATGAGTCGCTCATACTCCCGAGCTACATCATCATCCTCAAAGCGCACATCATCCATCCTTTGCACCCTCTTTGACGACTTCTTGGACTTCTTTGTTGGTTTCTCCATTCTTGAAGAAGATGCTCGGGTAGTCATGGTACCTACACACAATCAAAGCAAAGAACTACAAGATAAGATCTATACAATCACAACAAGGTCACATGCTTCCACAACTAACAACTCATCACACAATAAAATGACCCCATACTTGCTCTTAAGACACTCAATCCACAAGATCCAATATGTCTAAGCAAAGAATCACATGACAATGGTAAAGCTACGAGATATATCATGATAAACAAGCTTTAACCAACATTCAAGCTCATGAATCCTATAGCTCACACAAGAGAAAGCCAAATAGCATAGCACCGACCAACACAAGACATCGGATCCGAGGTTCTCAACCTCGGTCCGAGTCTTGGACCGACTATGCAACATCGGACCCGAGATCTGGGCATCTCGGTCCGATCATCAAATCGACTTCTCTACCTATTTCACCCAAAAATCACTCTATCATGCTCCTAAAATCCAAAATCAACCATTTCTCATCATCAATCGAAGTTCCAAGTAGGTTCTAGCATGCATGATCAACAATTAAGCACAAATTCCACTATGCATGCAAAATCACCATGGATGCTCAAGGTCTAAGCTCACTCAATCATGGCAAATCTCAATTTTAGCAATGAAAGCATGGAATTCACAAAGAATCAAGTAGAGATTGAGATCCACATACCAAATTTGAAGAAACAAAGACTTCTAGCAATCAAACTTCTTAGAACTCAAATTCTCCTTTAGATCTAGAAGAGGGATGAAGAACTATGGGATTTTGTTGGGATTTTTTGCTTTTGGATCGATGTTTGGGGATGCTAGGGGTTGGATCGAGATTTGTTGTGGAATTTGCTTGGGGTTCGAGAGTGGTGGAGGTGATGGATCGATGTGGGGGTTTTTGAAGAGAGCTTGGTATTTTGGGAAGGTGGTTATGAGGGTGATGGGTGTTAGGTATGGGAAAGAAGGCATAAATTGGGTAGAAGACAAAGTTAGGTCAGAGGGGTATAATAGGCATTTCCACAAAATCAAGACCAATGTTTGACCGTCCAAGCCGGACCGACGTCACAACATTGGGCCCGAGGTACTGGGTACCTCGATCCGACTCGGTTTGGCTTCCTAAAATTCCCTTTTCTTAGCAATTCTCTACCCACAAGTCCTTTTATTATTTTCACCAATACCACACACAATCATGAAGCTCACACAACACACAATTCGATAAAACACATGCTAAGGAGAGATTAGAAAGAGTCTAAGCTAAGGCAAAGAAAAACAAACTAGAAACTACGAAAATGAACCTACTAAGCTCGGTTTGCCTCCCGAGGAGCGCTTCTTTTAAGTCACTAGCTTGACTTCTAACCTCTACCCTTCACGGAGGGTGAAAAATGGTGAATTGATCATCGTTGTCATGTCCGTCTCCACGCCCCTCATAGCCATAAAACCACCATTTGTGGTTGAAGAAAGTGTGGTCTCCAAATTCTCCTTTGTCCATCCCTTCCAAAGTGTAAGTTTGCACTTCTTGCTCCTTCTCTTCTTGATCTTCATTACCTACACCACAAATATCTAAAGAATTTCTAGGGGACTCAATGTCATTATAGCTCAAGTCTTCTTACAAATCACTCAAACAAATGTAACTATCCTCTAGATCCTCTTTCAAGTCACTTAAACAAATATAAGAGTCTCCCACATCAAAAGGATATAGAGGAGGATACTCTTCATGGCTTCTTGGGCTATCTCCATCTCTTGATTCTTCATGGACTTGAGCATTGACCGTATCATGATTCCTCAAAGGTGCTTCTTCCTCTCTTGTGAGTTCCACCTCCTCTCTCTTACGCTTGGCACTTTCCTCAAATTTCAAAATCGCCAAAGCATCCGGTTCATTAAGAGCCTTGTTGAAATGGAACTCCACCTTATCCTTGCCAATCTCGAAAGTTACTTTCCCATTTCTCACATCAAATTTGGCACCCGCCGTGGCTAGAAACAGCCTTCCAAGTATGATGGGCACCAACGGATCTTCTTTCATATCTAAGATCACGAAATCATCGGGGACAAAATACCTCCCAACTCTAACCGGGACGTCATCTAAGATTCCCGTGGCCTTCGTGGATGAACCATCGGCCATAGTAAGACTCATGTCAACCGGTTCCATATCTCCGAGGTTAGCCCTTCTCCATATGCTCATGGGCATAACCGATATGCGTGCTCCTAAATCATAAAGAGCCTTGAAGTTTTGGGATCCAATCCCCACGGTAATTGTAAATCTTCCGGGATCACCTAGCTTTTGAGGTAGCTCCAAGATCTTCACCTCATCTTGCATTTCCACAATCGACCTCTTCTTGCTCAAAATTTCCTTCAAGAACTTTGCATAGGATGGCATCTCACTTAGAGCATCGGTGAATGGGAT